>JAQIUX010000134.1:0-11683 GCA_034696965.1 Lithobius crassipes | reverse complement strand
TTCTACGGCTTGTGGATTCCTGACCTATTCATGCGACGCGTCGAGGAAGACGGCGAATGGAGTTTGATGTGTCCCGGAGAATCGCCCGGCCTGGCCGACGTGTGGGGCAAGGATTTCAAAGACCTCTACGTTCGGTACGAACGAGAAGGTAAAGTCCGCGAGCGAATTCGAGCTCGAGATCTCTGGTACGCCATCGTCCAGTCCCAGATCGAGACGGGCACGCCGTACATGTTGTATAAGGATTCGTGCAACGCCAAGAGCAACCAACGCAATCTGGGTACCATTCGATGCAGCAATCTGTGCACGGAGATCATCGAGTATTCCGATCCCGACGAAACGGCCGTGTGTAATCTAGCGTCCATGGCCCTGAACGCATTTGTCGACGAAGACGACCGAACCTTCGATTTCGAAGCTTTGAAAGCCGCAGTCAAGGTCGTTACGCGAAACCTGAACAAAGTCATCGACGTCAGTTACTACCCGGTGCGCGAAGCCGAAGCATCCAATCGCCGCCACCGTCCCATCGGCATCGGCGTGCAGGGTCTGGCCGACACATTCGCCCTAATGAGATATACTTTCGACGGACCGGAAGCTCGTCGACTGAACCGTCAGATCTTCGAAACCATCTACTACGGGGCGATGGAAGCCAGCTGCGAATTGGCTCGAGAGCGCGGTCCATACGAGACTTACGAGGGGTCGCCCGTGAGCCGAGGCACGTTTCAGTTCGATGCCTGGAACGTCGAGCCCGAAGGGATGTGGGACTGGGAAGGGTTGAAAATCAGAGTGGCCAAGCACGGAGTGCGCAACAGTCTTCTCGTGGCTCCGATGCCCACGGCTTCTACCGCGCACATCTTGGGCAACAACGAATCCATCGAACCTTTCACCAGCAACATTTACGGCCGACGCGTGCTCTGCGGTGAATTCCAGATCGTGAACCGGCATCTGCTGAAAGACCTGTCGGCACTAGGAATGTGGAACGAAGACACGAAACGCGAAATTCTGGCCGCGGGAGGTTCGATTCAGAACTTGCGGGGCGTGCCCAACGACATCAAAGCCCTGTACAAGACCGTGTGGGAACTTTCTCAGAAAACGCTGATCGAGATGGCCGCCGAGAGGGGCGCCTACGTCGATCAGAGCCAGTCTCTGAACATCTACATGGCGGAACCGACGTACGAGAAAATGACCAGTCTCCATTTCTACGCGTGGAAGTTAGGATTGAAGACTGGCATGTATTATCTGCGCACAAAACCTGCATCCAATGCCGTTCAATTCACGGTGGACAAGACGAAATTGGCAGGCAGGCAGTCCGAAGCGGAAAAGAAGGACGAGTGCTTAGCGTGCAGCGCGTAGTTTCTGTCGTACCATTATTATTTTAAAATTTATTTATTTATTTATTTTAGAAAAAACAAATCGATATGGTCAAGTTAGTGGACTACAATAATGCTAAAAAAAAAAAAAAGACGACGATGGATACGCTGGAATTGGAACGGGCAGTAGCATCGGAACCTCTCCTCAGACAATACTTTGGAGGAGTTTTTGCGTGCGATTTACTACCGAAATACGCCGAACAGTACGCCTACATCGTCAATTTGGATAATTCATCGAAGCCAGGAAGTCATTGGGCAGCTATCTTTTTCTCTCACGCTCAAAAGACGGTCGAATACTTTGACTCTTACGGTCTCAAAGCTACAAATGTGTACATTATTCGTTTCCTAAAACGAAACTCGATGTTTAAGCAGTTCAATGAGCTGACTTTCCAGTCGATTCATTCTAATACATCTGGACAGTTTTGTCTGTATTTCCTGTGGCATCGAATACGAGGTTTTCCAATGAAGAGAATTCAAGAGGATTTTACGGATTTTACGGATGAAAGAATGGATAACGACTCGAAAGTCATTCGGTTCGTCAGCGAAAATTTTTTTTTAAACTCGACACATCAACAAATCCCCTCCATTTCCGGTCCTTTCTGCCTCGTACAGATTGCAGTGCCGCTGGTGTACAACGAATCCCGACCCTGTGAATTGCTCGAGTGACTGCATTTTATTTTTCCAATAAAGAATATTGTACAATAAAGAATAGAGAAAGATGATGTAATTTCAATAATAATAATTGACGAAAAAACAAAAATCGTTTTTTCCAGGCTTGATTGCATTGGGAGAATAAGTAATTTAGTTATTACGGTTACACATAAGCTAAATCTAAGAGACAATGTTTAAAAACAGCTAAGATACACAGACTGGTGTTATTGTGGTGATTATTGTGGGCTAAAAATCTAGGGAAACGCCATGCAAGTCACGAGTGAGTATAATTTAAAAGATTTAAAAGAAGGTAGAGAAAAATAATTATTTTGCGAGTGATTATTTACCGCATTTAGCAGTAGGCTAAGTCACGGGAGATTTAAAAGAAGGTAGAGGAACATAATTTTGCGCGTGATTATTTATCGCATGTAGCAGTAAGCTGATCGAGTGACCGATTTTAAGGGAAACACCTCATCGACGTAGATATTAATTAATATAATTTTTGTAGCTCTTTCTCCACTAAGAAACTGAAGGCCAGTTTTTCAGTAGCACGGCTACTTTGTTTGAGTCTATTTTTAGTTATTGCATTGTTTTTGTCGTTTATTAAAGTTTGGAAGTTTTTATTAAAGTTTAAGTATACATATACTTTTTTACAGCTAATTTTTAATGCACTTGAGGCAATTTAGTTACTCTTCAAAAACATATTTCTATCGCTCTGACATTTATATTGGGTTTTCACCAGTTTTTTCCCTAATACAGCTCACAGTTATAGTTTTTTTTCCACCATATGGTATATTATTTTAGTTAGGTTAGTTAGCATGCATTCTAAGTGTTCACCTCGTGTGATTTTATTGAGTTGCCCTTCAAAAACATTCCCATCGATCTGACATTTATATTGGTTTTTCACCAGTAGGCCTTTTTTTTAAAAAAATACAGCTCTGTTATAGGTTTTTTTCACCATACCGTATATTATTTAGTTGAGTTAGTATGCGTTCTAAGTGTTCACCTCGTGTGATTTTATTGAGTTGCTCTTCAAAAACCTTTTTCCCATCGATCTGACATTTATATTGGGTTTTCACCAGTGGGCCTGTTTTTTTTTTTTAAAAAAATGCAGCTCAGTTATATGGGGTTTTTCACCATATGGTGTATTATTTTAGTTAGGTTCGTTAGTATGCATTCTAAGTGTTCAACTTGTGTGATTTTATTGAGTTGCCCTTCAAAAAAACATTTTTTCCATCGATCTGGTATTTCACCATTACACATTTACAGGTTTTTCACCGGAATGCGACCAACCATACGACTATTCCTAAATAGTCTATTAGAGAAAAAAAAGTTTATGTGGAGTCCCACAACAGGAGAACGATGATGCAGCACGAGTTGTTTTTCAATCAGTGAGTTCATGGAACACCACCTGCCGAGTTTTTGGGGCTACGCTCACAAGCTCTGGCTATGTTGTGCACTACCATATTACTACCAAGATGATAGCTTGTCTAGGATTGTCAACACGGGTAACAAACGAGCAAACAAACGCGACAAACAAACAAGCAAGCAGCCAAATACGACATAAAATATTCCATTAATAATAATAAATATTATTTCTGCATACCGTTGACGTCTTGGGTTCTTCTAGATGGTCTTATCTATATTTCCTGGCACTCATTCTATGGGAAGGTATTAATTTAATGTTTATGTTATCCTGATCACTCGAAGTCGAAGGGTGGTGACTTAGACAAAGGATTTCTAATCTTGTTTTTTTTTTTGTGAGACTCTCACCTTACTACAGTATAACAACCTAAATGGACTTGTCTCGAATTGTACTTGCTCCACATACATCCCAAATGATAGTAAAGATTATAATGCAATAAATGCTGCTAATACCGACAATAATGACTATAATCTACACCCCAAAAGACATATCACGTGTTGAACTCGTGTTGCACCAAAATATAATCAGGTATTTTGGTGAGTACATGTCCACAAGGCACTACACTAACACGAAACACAAACAGAAACCCAGAGCAGAATGTACAACTCGTAATAAAAGCAATGGTTGAAATAGTATAATACAACGGATAGCAATACTGTTGTGGAAGGTAAGGACAATAAACCTGGTCGTGTCAATAAGCTTGTTGGAATCATTTTATTCATAGTATATTTAAAAATAAATACGGCACAACAAAAATATTCCTATAATATTAATTTAAAAAAAAAATGTCCTACCGTCATGATGAAGTTTAACCTAGTGGGTCTTCTTTTTTGATGAACTTATCATTTCCTGGCACTCGGTCTACGGAAGTATCCAACGGTTATATTGATCGCTTGAAGGTGGTGACGCGGACAAGAGATTTCCAATTCATTTTTTTTTTTGGCTCAGACTCGACCGTACTATAACGACTCAAAGTGGACTCTCTCGCATTGTACTTGCTTCTCGTTAGAACGCGCCCCGAATGACGGACCCTGAGACCAGATTAGAAACCTCCTGCGGGAGTGGCAAGAGGCCAACCTAAGACATCCCAGGATACAGTGTCCATAGGACTCGATTGGCGTTCCGCAGCGAGAGATGAATGTCCGTAAAGTCAAGTACGAGTCGTAGTCATTTCAAAAAAATAATTAAATGAAAAGTGGACCTCAACCTCATCACATGCATCGAACCACTCGATGACACTTATCCTTGACACAACAGCTTAGGTATCCAGGAGCTGTACGTTGAACGGTCGTTTTTATGTTAAATCCATTTAAGCCTGAAGGCTCTTGACTGATCTCTGCTAATTTGTGACCTGGTATTTATACTGTTTTTTTTTTTCTTCTCTCCAACCAATATTGACGACGGAGTTACCAGCATAATTTTTTCGTATGTATAATCTTAAAAGTCGAATAACTAAAGAACAAAGCGCACCACGACAAAATGCCGGGGGACAAAATTGTTCGTGGATCCATTATTAATGATTTTTTGGCATCTAGACTATTTCCCGGATGATTCACTGGAAATAAAGTTAGAAAAAAATGTATAATTATATATATTTAAAAATCATTTTTCTGTTTGTCCACGGGGCGTCTGACGTCAAATCGGGAAAGGCCGTCTCCAACCACAGTTTAGCGGGTGTATCTAATAGCTGACTGAATCGAGGACTTCGACCCAAAGAGCCGATCAGTGCTACGAAAAAGAAAGTGGTAGTGAAGTTAGCCTCTGAGGAGTTTTAAACCTCAGGTAGTGTGGCAAATGATGTGCAGCTCTACCATATGATTATGTTACCTGAAGTATTGTACGTTCTAGGGTGAATGTTATCCCAGTCTACATGGCATTAGGTTTTTGTTCGTCACGAGGGAACACGAGGGAACACAGTAATTTGGAACAAATTGTTGGTACAGGAAATTGTGATAATGAAATGTCATATAATACTGCTAAGGGGGTATGATAAAGATGAGAAGAGTAATTGGTCACTGTTGCATAATATGTTAGGTTATGCTAGTCTTGAGCGAATTACTAAGCTGATTGAACACAGGAAAGTCAGAGGTTTGGTAGGTTAGTAAACTTAAGTCTGCACAATTCCCACCTGACACAACATCCCTGCTAAACGTGTGTTAGAAATGCTGTCAGTGTACCTTTATTGTTGTCAAGTCTTTGATAGAGAGACATTCATTTCGAGAATGTATCGAGAATGTATTGAGTGTCTTTGACATCCTCTCGGGTTTCCAATGTAAAATGGAGGAACTTGCACTACGACAGCTGCTGGCTTCCAAACATATTGTATCCATTCGCTCATCATAAACCTAACCGGCATTATTATATTATCGTGGGTTACGAACCATAAGGTGGAATCTGCAAAAATTACAGTTTTGAATTAATATTGTAGATACATACTGTTTTTTTTTTTAAAGCCTGCCAAATAGGCGAATCTAAATCCTGGACCCTTTTCGTTACATTCACGTTAGTAAAGTAGGCAAATTTTCATACAGCATTTATACTTTGTAATTGAGACTTTTTTTTTAAAAAAAGACAGTTTTGTCCTTATGGTTCGGACACCACGATATTCTATATAAACCGCCTGCCTTCCATCATCTCACACACATTTATCGACCATGACCAGCTCGTTTTTCGCCTGGCTACCAGTGGAGGTGAGGGCTATGATCGTGCGGTTATTAGACTTGCCCGGAAAACTGATGTTGCAGATGGCGTACCACAATCTGATGGCCAATGTCCCGTGGACAAATAGAAAACTGGTTTTAAAAAATTTGAAATGCACGGGGAAGAACCGAAAGAATATCAACGTGATATTCGACCACAGTGAGTTGGGGATGATACCTTTTGGTCTGGACATGTTTCTCCCCAGATACAAGGACCTCACTCATCTTTACCTCTCCGGGGAGCCATTTCAATATGGGAAGGTCGATAAATTTATCTTGGCCGCGTGCCCGCGAATGACCAATCTCACGATCGATAATCTGGTCATGACCAAAGACCTGGACCGAGCCCTGAAGGAGGGGAATCACGGTGTGACTCATCTGTGTATAGATAACGACACGCAAATAGACATAGAGCGATACGAATACCCTACCATCGAGGTATTAGTCGTACGTTCCGAGTATGAAGTTTTTCGTTTTTCACATTACAATGGTTCAAGTAGTAGTTTCAACACCGACGATTACATCCCTACGTCCATAACACCTCGTCTGAAAACACTTTCCTCGGTTGGCTACAATGGTTTACTAAAAACCGCATCTGATGCAACTTGTCTCGTGGAATTGGAAGTTACCCAGAATTTCGCTGATGATAATTACGTGGTATGCGATCTGCTTCATCAAATACCTACCCTTCGCCACATTGGATGCTGCCGCATATCCTTTCCCATCCCAAAATACATCACGAGCGTCCACGTGTGGAAAATGGACTTTACAGGGCCGGTATGTCATCACGTGATGGACGTTCATGTCTCGTGTATTTTCATAGACGAAGATGAAGACGACGACGACGAAGAACATGAACTGGTATATGAGCCATGGCCGGATGTACGATTTCAGTTCCCAAACGTTCGACGTCTTGTATATGAATGGGAACCAAGACATGTCCAGCCGTACGTAGAAAAATTGTATGAAGGGTGGAGCGACGCAGCCATCTTCCATCTAGATGCGGTGTGTTTCTCGACGCCGGAGGGGGGTACTCCTCCTAAAGCGGTGATGGAAGTATTTGGTCAGACCCCCATATATGTCGTTGCCAACAAGCTAACCAACGCGCACTGGCCGGAAACTAAAAGGTTTTTTGAAAGTCATCTGTGGCGCTTTGAAACAACGCGTGTGTACTCCGAGGAAAACATGTCCGCCGCGTCATCGTCAAAAAAGACTGAGAACTAGATGATCATTGAAATCAGAAGACCACAAAACGGGTATTTGAAATCGGGAAATCGAAAAAGATTTCAAATGGATGTCTATGAAAAATGAGAAGATTGAATTATTGTTATGTTTTCTACGTCAATTGAAAGATCATATTAAGACCTGCAACTACATCATAGCTAAAATTAGAACCATACGGAAACTAGATGATCATTGAAGTCCGAAGACCGCGAAACGGGTATTTGAAATCGGGAAATCGAAAAAGATTTGCAATTGATGTCTTTGAAAAATGAGAAGATGGAATTACTTTTATCTTCTCTACGTCAATATTGAAAGATCATAAAGACCTGCAACTACAGCACAACTAAAATACGAATTATACGGAAACTTGCTGAACTACTGCGATATCGTCTCTTTCTCTTAATCTGGTCAAGATAGTTTTATTTCTTTCAACAGAAAATGTTCTTTAATTCACGTATCTGCCTCAATAACATTGAAATCCGAAGACCACGAAACGGCTATTTGAAATCGGGAAATCGAAAAAGATTTGAAATTGATGTCTTTGAAAAATGAAAAGATGGGATTACCATTATGTTCTCTACGTCAATTGAAAGATCATATTAAGACCTGCAACTACATCATAACAAAAAATAGGAATTATACAGAAACTTGCTGAACTACTGCCGAACTACTGCTGAACTACTTGCTGAACTACTGCGATATCGTCTCTTTCTCTTAATCTGCGCAAGATAGTTTGATTTCATCAAGCAGAAAATGTTCTTTAGTTCGCGTATCTTCCATAAAAACAAAGAAACCCGAAGACCACGAAACGGGTAATTGAAATTGGTGTCTTTGAAAAATGAGAAGATGGGATTACCTTTATCTTCTCTACGTAAATAGAAAGATCATAAAGACCTGCAACTAGAGCCCAACTAAGATAAGAATTATATGGAAACTTGCTGAACTACTGCGATATCGTCTTTTTCTTTTAAGAAAAAGAGAAAGCTTGTAATAATGTACTGTATATCTATGACTGGAGGGGGGGGGGAGACTACATCCCTTAATGCTTTTCGCACATGACTACCCTGGACCCAGCGGCGGTAGCTACCAGGACTGTCTGACGAGGATCGGAGCATGGTATGCGGCTTGGGACCCCCCCACCTCTCTCGCTCCGTCCTGCAAACGCCAACGACGTCATCTCTCACTCCGTCCTACAAACACCAACAACTATCATCTCTCGCTCCGTCCTACAAACACCGACGACGCCATCTCTCGCTCCGTCATGCAAACACCAACGATGTCATTCTCGCTCCGTCCTACAAACACCGACGACACCATGTCTCGCTCCATCCTACGAACACTAACGACGTAGCTTTCGATTGGTGTATGAAGAAAAATTGAAGTTTTCATGACACCCCAATCCCATCCCCCTCTCTCGCCCTGCAAACAAACACCAACGACACAATCTCTCGTTCCGTCCTACAAACACTAAGAACTTAATTATCTTTCTATCTTCCCTCGCGTCTATGATTCCGCAAAGACACATAGAGACGTACATCCCTACTTCCTCACTGCCGTGCTGTCCGAATACTGCGAAATACAACGTATTCTTCTTATCTCTACGAGCGGGGACGTACGTTTTCTCTTCAACGTACGCACCATCGAGCGACGAGTAATAGGCGTTCACGGTCAATCCGATATGAATTCCGGACGTTTTAATGTCGCCACGAATCCCGGACGTATTAATGACGCCATTTTCACAATCCATCATTGTCGTAACTTTCCTGTTACGTAAATCAATACCCACTACACCATCTACTCCTTTTTTAATATTGAAAACTAAAAGCAAAAGTTGATGTGATTCTACAATTCTTACAATTTGGATCACTCCATGGATCACTCGATTGAATGGAACACAACATTGCGCATCCTCAGTAGTAAATTTGAGGAAATAAACATTTTTCGTCCACACGCATCACTGCATCGCTAATCGAGGAACCCTTGCAAGGGTAGAGCTTCATCCTACTTTTCCCATCGTCGTTGAGCGGAATCCCTAATTTCCACTCGTCTCGAGGTTGATCAACGACGATAATGCCTCTTACGTCCCTCCAATCTGGCACCAATCTAGTGAAATTAACGATTGTTTTAGTTGGAGTCTCATCCCCAATGGTACGTATTAAGGGAAAAAAAAAATAGGTGAAAGTATCTAATCCCATTTACAACGGCTTCTCACACGGTCTCTTCTACTTCGTTCATTCCTTTAACAAATATATCGCTTCTCGAAATGAAAGGAGATTATACGATGCACGGTTTTATAGAGAAGATGCCGTCCGTTAAAATCGGCAGTAGCGATACCTTCCAAGTGCGAAACGATTGAAAGTACTACTCTCTCTTAACCTGTTCAAGTGAGTTTTATTTCTTCCAACAGAAAAGGTTCTATAATTCACCTTCTTCTTCCGGCTCACTTTCGAATTCTACATTTAAACTACGCACGAAGAAATTGACGGTATCTCTCATTGTTCTCCGTCCGCCGTGGTTTTCGAACCACCACGTCACCCTTTGAGCATTTTCCTTCACCGCTTGGACAACGGGCATGCTTTGCTTGTCCCAACACAATACGGAAAGTGGGACCGTGGATTCATCCACGAGCTTCGCGATCACTTTCGACGAGAAATCCGTCCAGAGAGCCCGATGCCTCTCGGTTTCTTGCAGAGTTCGTCCAATCGTCCAGCACACGTACATTGGCACGATATTGTAGCGCTTGAGGAAGAGTCTTATATAACCGTCCTTGCGAGGGTAGAGCTTCCTCCTACTTTTGCCATCGTCGTTGAGTGGAATCCCTAATCTCCACTCGTCTCGAGGTTGATCCACGACGATAATGCCTTTTACATCCCTCCATTCAGGCACCAATCTCGTGAAATTAACGATTGTTTTAGCTGGAGTCTCATCCCCGATGGTACGTATTATGGAAAAAAACCTCGGCGAAAGAATCCAATCCCATTTACAATGGCTTCTCACGATCTCTTCTACTTCGTTCATTCCTTTAACAAATGTATCGCTTCTCGAAATGAAAGGGGATTATACGACGCGTGGTTTTATAGAGAAGATGCCGCCCGTTAAAATCGGCAATAGCGATACTTTCCAAGTGCGAAACGATGGTTGCTCATTCAGGATTCTTTTTTCCTCTTTTTTTTTAAAAAAAAAACTTTATCCATTTCTCGTCTTTAAAATATAATAATACATATTAAATAAGAATCACATGGAAACTCATACGGAAGTCAAGTTTGTTTCGGCTTTTTCAGCAGAGACTGGTGGCTTAGAAAATCAAGTATCTGCGTCAAAACGTTAAAATCGAGAAGACTTCGAAACACAGGTTTAGAAGTTTAAAAATAGATATCTTTGAATTTGAAGTTTTATTCTTTCTACTTCAATACAACGATAACTGTGAGACCTACAAGTACACGCTAACCAAAATAAGCATCATACTGAAGATTGCTGAGCTACTATAGCTACTAGAGGTAACAACCCGTACTGCTCACAGAAATCCATTATTAATGTGTACCATTCCATCCCCCTCCACGCATCCCCAATCCCATCATCCCACCCAAGTCTCAACCCTCCCCACGCGTTCTAACAAAACACAACCCCTTCCAACGCATTTCAATAAAGCTCGTTGCGATTGTCTTCCATTCCACCACCGCGCGCTTCTCCTCTCTCTTTTCCCTCTCGCTCTCAAAAGACTGCGTTTGGGTCATAACCAGATCCCAGAACCACAAGTGCGTAGGCGCAAAGTCGGGGCTTCATGCTGCCCAAACTCGCAATTATATACATAGAGATTAATCTAACGCTACAACGATTTCCATTAGTGAGAATCAAGATAGACAGGTTTGCTTCTCAGTAGAGAATTAGCTATAAAAATTAAGCATCTCCATCAAAATGTTGAAATCAAGAAGACTTCGAAACGGGTATTCGAAATCGGGAATTGAAGAAGTTTGGAAAATTATGTCTTTGAGGTTTTTCTAAAAAACCAAAAAATTATTTCCGCTACGATCTTTCTATCTTTCTATATTTATTATTATATAAAGATAATATAAGAGTATGACCAACAACTACGCAATAACTAAAATAGGAATCCAATAGAAACTGATGGCGCTACAACGGGATTTCCATTACTAAGAATCAAGATAGACAAGTTCACTTCTCAGTAGAGAATGAGCTATAAAAATTAAGCATCTCTGTCAAAAGTTGAAATCGGGAAGACTTCGTAACGGGTATTTGAAATCGGGAATCGAAGAAGTTTGGAAAATCATGTCTTTGAGGTTTTTCTAAAAATCCAAAAA
>JAQIUX010000133.1:0-11697 GCA_034696965.1 Lithobius crassipes | reverse complement strand
CAGACTAATACACTCGACTAGGGCAGTTCGATGCAACCATAAAGAAGAAGTCCTAACTAGCAACTAGTGGGTGGAAACCCGCTGGCTCCCAAGCGTTACCCACATTTGGGGCTGTCAACAAAGGGTGGCAAGCAAGGACAGCTGCTCCGGGACCAGGAATATCGAATCACTACCAGCTACCATAGCAAACTTTTTTAATGATGCGAACTAAAATTTTCTTTTCGGAATTCACACTTGGTCCCACCAAGCATTTAATCAAACTGTTGTCACTCATCTCAAGAAATGAAAATAGCATCTGCATTCAGGAAACTTATAGCACAATTACCGCGATACACTAAAGCAAAATTAAGCTTACGCTACCCACTCCCTTAAAAACCCGGGGTTACTGTCGGTGGTCATGGGCTAATTAGTGGCCCTACTCAAAGGCTTCACCCAAGGATCTGCAAATGCAGGCAGGAGGAGAATCTCGGTTACATTAGCTCCACTGTTATAAAAATTACCCATTTTAAATCCCTGGTATTACGACTCTCATTGCAATTACAGGGGAAGGGAGGGTTAGGAGCAAGGGGGTTTCTCATCCAGGTCAAGCTCACTGCCAAACTTGGGGTTCCGGAGGGAGGAATGTTCATGCTCCGCAGAAATGGACAAAACTGAAGCAAAGAAAGCAACTCTTTAAAGGATCAGTGAATTCAAACTCACTTATTAGGAAATTCTCCATGTACACGGGTGAGAGAATATCACGGCAAAAAAACGTTCCTATGCCAGCACCATTACCCTAGTGGGGAAAATGGAAACTCAGGAGTGAAGTCAGCTACATTTACTGTCCTTACATGTTTCACCATCTGGTCATATTCATAAGCAGTTGATAATTAAGTCAATGGCAATGCACAATTGCACATAAAGTCGTGTGAAGCTGGAAAACCTCGTAGCTGAAATAAAACCTGAAATATGTCTTGGTCATTATATTGCAATCCGACGCCATATATATCATATTATAAGTGAAAATTGCTGGAGTTTCCCTTTAAGTGGATATAATACTGAGTTTCACAATACTCATAATTTTCACTATACTGGTACTTCTGAAAGGAAATGACAAATGATAAACATGTAAAGGAAGTCTATGCTAAAGTTTCATTCATTGGTAACGTAATTCTTATTTTTGTTCTTCAGGGACCCATGATGAACCATTCTGCTGGCAGTCCGATGTGCAATCCCATGGGTGGAGGTATTAACACATCGTCTGGTAACCCGATGTCCCTACCGGGTAGCAACCAGATGGGCTCCCAGATGGGCTCCCAAATGGGCTCTCAGATGTCTCATCCTATGTCCAGCTCCGCAGGCAGCCCTATGTGCAACAACATGCCAAGTGGCAGTGGCAGCGGGGGACCGATGGGAGGCTCCCAACCGCCATACCAAATGATGGGAGGTCCTGGTCAGCCGCAGCAACAGCAGCAACATCCACAGCATCATCACCAACATCAACATCAGGGTCCTCCTCATCAACATCCACAGCAGCAGCATCCTCCCCATTCGCAGGCTCAGCAGCAGTTTTGTATGATGGGAGGGCCCCATGGACCCAACAGTGGGAGCCCTATGATGAACCTGATGAATTCCCATCAGCAGTCATTAGCAGGTAAATAGACTTAACAGTTTTATAAATAGTAGTACCCTGGGTGATTATTTATTCATTCATTCAATTTTAATGATTAACACAAGAAATAAAATTTAGTAAATTTGAGATGAACCCAAACTGAAAGCGTATAATTAAACGATTTTCGTCTTGAAGTTAAAGTACAATGTAACGGCGTACTGCATTTTTGAGCGCCAATTGTCCATCTCTTATGAGTCCATCCGGTGGCGGCATATTCTTGCGGCGGCAAGCTGGATCGCGTTTGCGGAGTGTATCGCTGATTGGCTGAAAGTGAGTGAGTGACTGAAATCTCCAACGACGCGACGACTATCTTATAAGCCCACTACGTTTGGGTTAATAATGCTTGTGTGCAAACATGTATTGGTGTGCAAAAGGAAATAAAAATGTAGAGGTTTAAAATGATGTGTACAACACTCATTACTAATTTAAAATGCTTCATTGTTTCGTTGAAAGATAGTTGGGAAAAGCCTAGTTAAAATTAAATTGTGGACAACACAGTAAAATTACTCCGGATAATTTTGTCAGATCCAAAAAGACGACAGCAATGACAATCCTAATGACAGCTACCTTTAAGATGTTCCTAGTGCTATTGATATAAGCCCTAAGTGGTAGTCCGTATTGTTTACTACTTTAGTTGTGTGTTGGTGTATCTAGGAAGAGATTTTACTGATGTGATTAGTATATTAAACGAAACTTCCCATTGATAGGTAATAAAGCTATGACCTTTACATAATTTTCTTTGCGTGAGTTAGCAAATGCAATTCCATTTATTTCTGCTTGTAGTGAAGTGGGTGTTACAACATTGGAAGCAGTAACATGTACAATTGGACTCACCTAGAGGTTGCAGAGAGTCATAATCTGCAGACAAATAGATGTTTTGTGGTGTATGCAGTCTGTTTGATGTAGGGCTTAAGTTAATGCCACTAGAGCTAACAAAACTGGGATTTTACATATAATGTGTAACAAAGTTTATCTAACTTTAAATGTGATTTCCTGCAAATTTTAAGTGACATAGCTGTTCCCTCTTATATTGTCCCTACTCTGAGCCTGCTTTCTCTAGCAGATTGTCGTTGTTTGCTTTATCATTGCATTAGAACCTCTTTATAACCTTTTCAGGGTATGGTGTTGCTTATAACAATGCAATTTCATACGATTCTTAATAACAACATGCATAACTGGTTGTTTATTAGTTATCCTTGATATAACATTGCAACTTTAAATTAATGTTTTAACGAGGCTTTGTGTTATCTCCACCACCTGCGCAAGTTGCTTTGTTGGCAGTTTTGAGTTGATCTTCCCAGTTACTTGGAATTGTTGGTGGTGGTACAGCAGGCTAAATGTTAGGCCAACCGTGCGCCTTTCGTTATGGCTAATATATTGATTTGTTGCTTGTGATACTGCCACACAATGTTTAGTTGCATCTGGCCCTGTGGTGTTGCAGACTCGGCATTTCACATTCTTTTCACTAACTTCCTCCCGTTTTACCGCTTCTGGGTAGTCTTCATAATATCAGAATGATCATACCCTACTTAGATTGTCATAAGACTCGCAAGCGCACAGCTAGTCATTGCTGACCTTGATACTAGACCAAGCATCTGTGCTCATGAAATTACTGGCGACTCTAGCTGTCTTCAGTCAGTTTTTTTTGTTTGTTTTACTTCTACTTTACGTCTACATGTGAAGTAAGTTGGTAACACTTTGAACGACTCTGGTGTTCCACAATAGCAGCCTTAGTTGGCTAGAGATGGAATAGTTTGCTTGAATGTGTGTCAGGTTAGCCAGGTGCTGGGCATCTTAAGTTAACGGCTCCTTTCATCTAGTAGGTCAGTTTGTCGGCATTTGGCTTAATAATGACATGGGTCTTCTCCTGATAGTGGTTCTGGTCCGATTGACCCTATCTTGATTTGTCTTCAATCTTGGTAACCCCGTTTTTGGCTGCTGTTGGTTTGGTGCTGATACCATAGCAGCTGGATCGTCTTGCTCATGTAACTAGGATAGATGTTCTGATCACTCACATAATGCAAGTTCTATTGGTGAACCTGAGGCCATCTCCCTTCACAGGAAAAGGTTCTCTTTCCTCATCCTTGTATTAAAGTTAATAGTTTGATGGAAATATGATCAATCTGCTTGACCCTTTCTCTTAAATTAAAAGTTTGCGTATCTATGCAAAAGTCCCTATTTAGGTTTGAAGTACTTCCACGTCTTCACCGATTCCGATGGGAACCCAGCATATGCAAAGGAGCTTGCAGTGTGGTTTAAGGGGGATGTGGTGGGGGTGGAGGAATCGTCCCATGTTACTTACATGAAGTTAATTTAATGAAGTCACAAAAGTCAAAGTTTTTTCTGTGTATGGAATTATAACTTCGTGTTATAGTGGAACATGAGGAGTTTATTTAATGATCGTAAATTATTTGGAAGTTAGTTCTTTGTTGTTGCATCCTTTGACTATGTTTAGAAACGAAAATTGGGTTGTTATTTTGATCATTTTAAACTTTGACATCCTAGCTTAATGTGAGAAATTGGGAATAGTCTTAGAATTGTGTGCTCGTCTCAATTCATTTTCCTATTCTTTCCATTTTTTTTGTGTAGGGGTTAAAGTTCCTGATGAGAACCTAACGCCTCAGCAACGCCAACATAGGGAAGAACAGTTGGCTATCATCCGCAACATGCATCAGCTACTGTTTCCGGATCAGCATCATAGTCCGAATATGGCTTCCGGACCAATTGATCCTGCATTGATGGCTCAGACTATGATGGCACAGCAGGAAGCCATGATGGGAGGAGGTCCTGGCATGATGATGGGAGGTCAGCAGGGCATGATGATGTCACCTCAGGGTCCGGGAAGTGGTAGTATGGGATCTATGAGTGCCATGAATTCTCCGTCAGGAATGAGCATGATGTACTCTCCAAGCCCAGGCAGTGGTGTAATGTCTCCTGGAAGTCAACCGGGTTCAGGACAATCATTTAGTCAGTCTAACATGATGATGCAGCAGCAGCAGCAACAACAGCAGCAACAGCAGCAGCAGCAACGAATGATGCCCCAGTACTCCTCACCACAGCCAATGGCAGCTCAGATGGAGTGGCAGAAACTCCAGCAGCAGTTTTACGATGACCGCAGGCGGAAAGATCCCATGCCACGAGGTATGATGTCGGCGGGTGGACAGCAGCAACCATCGCCTATGCAGATGCAACAGCAGCCACCTGGCCCACACAATATGCATCCGGGATCAATGGGTGGTGGTGTTATGAGTCCATCAATGCCTGGATATTGTGGGCCTGGACCGGGACAAAATTCAGGGCCACATGGACCTGTTGGGGGAGTTGGAAGTCCAAACCCACGGATGCAGGGCCCTCCTCCTCCTTATCATCAAGCACAGCAGCCTCAGCAACAGCAGCAACAGCAACAACAACAGCAGCAACAGCAGCAGCAGCAGCAACCGCAGCAAATGCAACAACAGCAGCAGCCAACACCTCCGGCACAACAAAGAAGTAGCGCTCAGCCAATGCCAAGTCCAAGTCCAACTTCGTCCAGTCCAGCAGCTGTATCATCAACAGCTGGCGGGTCAATGTCGCTACCTTCGCCACGGATGTCGTCGGGACTTGCGTCTCCGGCTGATGCATCGAGGCAATTTCCATTGCCTGTAAATCCGCGTGTGCCGCACCAAAGTCCTGGAAGCATCCACAGCACTCCTCTCAATTCGCCTAACCCCAGGCCACTGGCAGCCAGCAACCCAGGCACGCCTGTGTCGGCACCTATGCCTAGCCCTGGCTTGACTAGAAAGCCGAGCCAAGACATGATGCAGCCCAGCCCAGCATCAGACTTTGTCAACACCCCTCAGCCTCTTCAACAACCGTTGACCCCACAACAAGCAGGTCCAAATCTGACACAACCTGGAACACCCCAGCCAATTGTCTCCCAAAACACGTCACCGCCTCAGCAGCCACTACCAACTCAACAGACCGCAGCTCAACCGCTTGGCCATTCCCCTCAAACCCCTGGCTTACAAGGAACAAATATTCCCGTTACCCAACCCCAGCCAGGTTAGTGAAATGAGGATAAAATAGTTTGCAAGTTAGCACCATGAATGTCAATGTGAATTTAATGTCTTGCCATTGTTTTCTTTTAAATTCAAATTAAAAAAATTACGTAATTGTGGCTAGGCTGAATTTAAATTGTGACAGACTTGTCATGTTATCGTTAGATTGTTGCTACTGTATTTGCCTGTGTTAGTAAACTACTTTCCATGGTAAAAAAAAATTAATGGAAGGTTGAATCTCTTGTCAGTTCTCGGATGTCCCATCAAATCGCTTGAATCAGACAAGTTTAAATAAGCAAGAGGGTCTCCCATGTGGGATCAATAACATGTATTTTATTTTGACTTCATTTTTCAAGTAACAAGATCAGTTCTCTTTAGAAGACTTTGTTGACTACAGTATAGTCGAAGTCTAATTACCAGTGTATAAACGTTAAACGATGCAAGACTTTGAAGGTGGAAGTTCTTTTATAGTAAAATTCATACTCTTGAAACAATGGCACCCACTGGCAGTGTTTGTAGAATTTTCTTGATTTGAATATTTAAAATAGATTTGAAGTAAAAATTGTGCTTTTTAATCGTTCACTGCCTCCTTGCGTGAAATATTTTTTTTATCCAATAGTATTCAGCATGAAAATAAAGATGGGATTAACAATGCATTTATTGCTGCTGTTTTTGAAAACTTATTTTCTATTTTTTTTTATTAGTGCCAGCTGAAGGCATGTTTGGTCGCACGCTGCAGTCATATGCACAATCTCAACAGCGCCAGCAAGGATCCACTCCTCAACCGCCGACTGCTCAACCCGGCACTGCCATGCAAGGCCAGCCCCAGCAGCCATTAACTCCAGGAGGAGGAGTCAAAGAGCCGAATCTGATGCCAGTGCCATCACCCCAACAAATCCAGTACCTGAACACGTTTGATGGCCAAGAACTGACTATTCAGAAACAGCCCAACACAAGCATTCGTGAGCCCACTGTACTATCCCCTGGGTAAGTTGGTTGTCTCTGTGTGCTGCGCGGAATAGCCTACAGATTCCAAGGTGGTTTCAAAAGAATAAGTTTCAAATGCACAGCAATAAAAGTAGGCCTGTTTTGTTTTGCATGTGCATAGTTTGTGATCGACCCATTCTTATCTTGCGATTGTAACATTCTCATAGAGAAAAACAGCATGTAATGCTTATGCGATTCTCCACCCGCCCTTGAGTCTTGACCTTATTCTATAGTTACCTTTTCCGCCCTTGCAAATGCCGCCTCAGTGCCAGGAAATTTGTAGCAGTTGGTTATTTTTTAATTTCGTTTGCCATTTGTGTTTATCTTTGAAGTTGAACACAGGCAGGAAAAATCTTAGTCGACATAGTAGCTTTAGGTTAATTTTAAGGATACAAATTTAAACTTTGAAGTTAGCTTAAAATTTTCCATTTTGAAATAATTTGATATTGCATTTTTATATTTTCGTGTTTATATATTTATGTATTTTTGTTTTTATATTTTTAACAAAAAATATAAAAACAGCATATTTTTATATTTTTCACCGAACAGCATATTACTATGCTACTATACTACTTCTCTACACTTTTAATAACTTGTGATCAAGGTTTAATTACTGTTTTCATTGATTGCTGCTTACTTCTCTTAAGCATACTAATAAACTTCCAAAACTTAGCTATAATCTGTTTATTACTACAGGAGAAGAATGGCGATTGATAGTTGCGTATGCATTAATCCATTACCCACTTACATTAAAAGAAAAAGTAATCCGTCATTAAGATATTGGATGGTGCTGTGTTCATACTTTGTAAAAGTGTAAGCTACAGCAATTACGACATAAAATAAATCGATTAAAGTAGCCTAATCTATAAATTAGAAATTGAAAGCAAAGTGAAAAGAGGGCACAACTGCTGTTAGTGGTCTTTCCTAAAATCTAGGGAAAATCCTGCACTTCTCTTGGCCAGAATAAATTTCAATGGTGGCACTTATAATGTTAACTTGGCTCTTGAGTTTTAGTTCCTTTATCGCCTAATTACAGAAGATGAATCAATTGTATAACTAATGCTGAGTCAACTATTATACATGTACTAGTAATTATGGTCAGCAAAAATACTTTGTGTGTAATTTTCTTGGACCGGGAATTGCTTGATTCACTCAGGACTTCGCTGTTCATTGCAAAACTAGGCATAATTTAGAGTATTTTTAATAGCGTTTGTAGAAAACAGCTAAGCCAAAATTACGGACAAATGAACAAACAACAAAGAACAAGTAAACTTGAGTTCCATTAATTTTCTTCTTTGTTGTGTGTTGCTGTCTGTGGGGGGTAACATACTGAGTATTGACCATGACATGAGGAAAGCATCGCACGTATGTCGGTCGTGTTATCGGTTTCATAAGCTTATGTAGCTGTAAATCGCCATATTTCTCCTTGAAGCTGTGTATTAAGCTCTAGCATTTCTGTAACTTGCTTCTTTTTTTAAGATGCATCTTTGAACTTTTGTTTGCTTCTTGCTTGCTTAGCGATTTCTTCCAAATGTCCTGCTTTTCAACCGGATTGGAGGCGGATGTGAACATAGTCGTTGTAGACACTGACATCCACCTTAACCAAATCCGAGACATGCTTCAGAATTTGCCTCACTGCATGCCCGAATTGCTTTATATACTACCAAATGTACACCATTGTTGGGATGGGAGGTAAGTTATAGTTGTAACCTCTTGAAAAGCTGTATACACTAGCGAAGTGTGCAGTGACGTTGTCTGGATTTAGCTGCAGTAATTTGACTTATGGTAAAAAGTATTGCACATGGTTACGTCGTAGGTAGCATCTGCTTTTGCGTCAAGGCAGTTTATCTGCCTCCTCTTTTTAATTCGGCTTTTTTTAATCAGCCTTCACATACTTGTTTTAGTGATATCAATACCAACGAGTCAACGTTTGGAGGCTGTTTAAAGTGCATACCATTGCAGGGTTTGAAAGTTAGCTGGAAAAGTAATGTACCTTGCCACAGGTACTTGCCCTAAATGTGATAATCCCATTGTGAATTTCTGATTCCTATTACCTTAACAGTATTAAATGTAGTATTTAATTTGGGATTTAGGGATGCCAGCTACAACATTTACTTAACAATGCTGTTGGTAAAAATGTATATGAAACCGTATTTAAAGTCGGGTTGTTGCAGCAGTAGTATTTCCATCAGCCTCCTAATGGCGTTATGTGAAAAAAAATATTTTTCTAAATGGAACAATCTTCACTAGATGGCTGCTTGCAGTCGTCATGGTAGTGTAACATATAAGCTTAAACTGAGGTTATTTTGCTCTTGTACTTTGTGGGGTAAAAATATATAAAGCCTACAGTATGGCTCTGTAGAGTGAAAACCTTCCTTCCTTTATTGATGTTATTTCATGAGGCCTGCTTTCAGTTACCAGATATAATAAATAATATCTCAGTTTTTCAGTTTGGTCTTCTGGCAAACTGGATATAGTTGTACGTGGTCATAATTGATAAGTAAAAATTGAATAGAGTACCATGCTCAAACTATTAAAGTTTTTCGAAATTAATTTTATTTTTCCGTTAAAGCAATAAATCACGTCTTTCTTCATTTATTAAGCAATAAAGGTTTTCTTCAATGAATAATTATTTAGGAAAATAGAAAATGTTCTGGGTTAAGGTGATGGTTATTACAGATGTGTCAAATTCTAACAAAATGTATGGCACAGATTGTTACTGTACAAACTTGAATTTTTATGTAAAAAATATTACAGCTGTTGATGTTTGTAACAGTAAGTCTACAGAAATGTATGAATTGATACTTAATTTTACGTGACAAAGTAAATTACACATGTTATAGTTAATCACGTCATTCATGATGAAATTAAATTTAAGTTAAACTATTATTATTGTTGTCCTTAGATTCTATAAATTAATTTGTCCATTTTCAGTTAAACTAATTTACTTTGTGTCAATTTTATGATTAAACTTTCCACTTATTGGGACTTACCTGACTGCAGATAATACAGCAGTCACTGTATTAACTGCATGCATCTGACCAATGGATTGCAGTTTCTTGTGAGATGAACTGCACATTTATTTTTCTGTTGCAAGTTACGATTAGGGTGATGCCTATAAAATTGTTGACATTAACACAATTTTTTTTCCTTTAGCATTACATCCACAACAGCTGAAAGTTCCCAGCCCACCCTCAACCATGTCACTTCTGGAGGTGGCGAACCGTCACAACAACCTGCTCCGTTACAAAGGTGTTCAGGCGGTGGTTCATCTGCACCCACAACTCCCCATTCAGCGCCCATGACACCAGCCTCATCTGGCCCCAGCACACCGTGCACATTGGTCCACACACCTATGTCTTCAGGACCAGGTATTTCTTGTCCAATGCCATCAGGAGGCCCTCAGGCTTCGACGACGGTATCTGTAACGATGTCTCCTATGTCTTCTGGACCCATGATGTCAACATCAGCGACTGGTCCAGGAAGCATGATGTCCTCCGTATCCTCTTCACCGACCATGATGACTGGTGGTCCCATGTCAGCTGGCTCAATGTGTGACGTCTCTCCGCGCTATCCCGGCCCGGGCCAGCCACAACCCGGAATGGACCCACTATCTCGATTTCCTGTGCCAAGCCCTGGTGGAAGTGTCGATGGTATTATGCAGCAGCAACCGCAGCGGTTTGGTGGTCCAAATTCTGTACCCATGGACACCATGCCGCCTCAACGTTACATGGGTCCACGAGGACCTGCTTCGAACATGGAAATGCTGCATCCCCGATTCTCCGCCGATGCCAACATGCAAATGGTGAGGTTTCCCAGTCCAAACCCCAATTTTATGCAGCAGTCTCACGTGCAGCAAAAGATGGGAGGTCCTGGCTTTGGTCCGCTGTCGCCCACCAAGGTGGGCCCTGACATGGCTGGATTCCCAGGAAGTCAAGGCCCGTTGACACCGTTGGGCTCTAGCGGGAATCCCAGTCCCATGCCTGGCCAGCGGTTAAGCCACTTCGATCCCATCTCTTCTATGGCGCAGATGAGTCAGTCGCTCGGACAGGGCCAAGCGCCCACCATGATGACTAACCTGACGTCCATGAATATGGCAAGTATGCAAGTGAGCTCTGGCCCGGGTAGCGCGGGAAATGGCAGCCAAGCTAATGTGGTTAATTTCCAGACAAGCATGCAATCGATGCAAGGGGTGCAACAGGGAATGGCCAACCAGGCTGGTCCTGGTAACGGCGGTGGTGGTAACCAGAGCACCATGATGAGTCAGGTGGCGCAGAACATGGCAGCAGGTGGTCCACAGACTGTGAACAACACTTATGTGAATGCCACCATGTCCATACAACAGCTCAACATCCAGAATGTGACTACATCCGCTTATAATCCCTCAGTGCAAGTGCAGCCAATGAACCCACATCCTCCAATGATGCAACAGCAGCAGCAACAACAACAACAACAGCAACAGCAACAGCAGCAGCAGCAGCAGCAGCAGGTGCCCCCTGGCGCTAACACGGTCAGTTCCTCCATAACCATGAGCCCCATTATGCATAGTTCGGTATCGCCGAAAACAACGAACATTGGCATGGTTATGGGGCCTGCAGGACCGCGTGGACCACAGCCGTTTCCGACACCCGTTGGTGCACAACGCATGATGTCCGTTTCTCCGACCCCTCGTGCGTCTTGTGGGACAATGCCGTACAATGGGGCAAACATTCAGGTGAAAGCTAGTGCTCCTAACACCATCCAATACCTCCCGGCCCGCCCACAAGCACCTCCCAACAATCCTCAGAGGCCTCCAAGTTTGGAATTTCTGCAGCGATTCACATCACCTCTGTCTAGTCTGGACAGTAAAGTCCCAACACATAACTTGCAGTACTTCCCAAACAACCAGCAGCACCAAGGCATGACTATGAACATGAACATGGCTGCCGCTCAGATGAATCCTATGGGTCCTGGCATGGGTCCTGGCATGGGAATGAGTCCTGGCCCCAATCCAGGAATGGGACACATGGGACCTGGGATGGG
>JAQIUX010000132.1:0-11701 GCA_034696965.1 Lithobius crassipes | reverse complement strand
GTATACTGAAAGGGTGTTATGCCAATACCAGCTTGAATTCCGGATCTCTTGCTGGCGGTTTGTCGTCTTGGCTCGAATCCCCCAGACCCTCTCTGTCCTGTTCACGGCCTTGAACACTGTCTGTTGGTCATCTCGAAAAGAACTTTTCCCCAAAAATTTGTGTGAACAGGAGGGGTGCCAGGAATCGGAGGAAAATACGCTAGCTGCGCGCATCCCGCGGTTATGTGGATTTTTATAGCCCGAACTGGGACAGTACTGTTTTCCATGTGCCGCTAGGTACTCCGGGTGTACATGGTGCAGCATTGCTTGCTCACTAGCCTTGGTTGGTCGGTGTCACAATCGCACAAAAATTTCCACAAGGGATATTAAATCTGAATGAGCACGCACCCCCCCCCCCCAGTTCATGACATCCCAAGAACTTCCAGCAAGCATCGGGGAGACAAGAATTATTGCTGTTGAGTGGTCGTAGCTGTGTGTGAAAAACAAGTATTCAAAACCTTACATTTGTTTTTTAGTTCATTTTTTGCAGACGATGAATGCGATTGTAGAACTATATTCGGGGATGTTTTTGGAGACAGTAAACCGTCTGTCTATGCTCTCATCTGCGCTGCGCTATGGCTATTCATATCAAAGCCAAATGCTTCTAAACTTACTTGACAAGGATGTAGGGCGTACCGTAATCTAGGGGGGGGGGGGGCATTAACGGCACTTTTTTTGAAAGTAACTCAATACAAAAACTCGCCGCTATCCCCATAACAGTATAAGCCCACACGTATCG
Organism: Lithobius crassipes; assembly: GCA_034696965.1. Taxonomy (NCBI): domain Eukaryota; kingdom Metazoa; phylum Arthropoda; class Chilopoda; order Lithobiomorpha; family Lithobiidae; genus Lithobius; species Lithobius crassipes. The sequence goes on along the minus strand of JAQIUX010000132.1, from coordinate 10,923 downwards.
GCTCGTAACTGTTCTATTGGTTATGACGGGAGGGGACTGAGATATAATATGAAGCTGCATTTGCCTTGCCAAAAAAAGTTGGATGTTAGAAAGTTGTTGCACCACCGACCACAAGCCAATCACGAAAATACCCAAATATCCAAGTGCAGAGTGTCTTATACATATTCGGTTATATTCCCTCAGATCCTATAATATTGAATTGTAGCCCCGCCCATCCATCCCAAGGACTTAATGTCATTGTGAAGGAGAAGTATAACAGTACTGTCTAGTATGTGGTCCAGCCTTTCACAACGACTGGCCTACATGTTTGTTTAGCCTATGCCTAATAGAATGCGGAGCGGAGAGATTTCGATATTCCCAAATTTTTCCGTGAATAGCGATCATACTGCATTTTGGGCCTCTTCCGGCCTCTTTGGTATGAATGTAATATGTTTTTTTTTGCGTCGTTGATGCGAGGTATACATTCGTTTTTAGTTTGTGTTTGGGGCTGATAACAAGAAGGCAGCCAGGAAGAAGATGGTGGTGGAGGGGCAACGAGAGCGTAGAACTGACAGACAATGCCGACATCACTATAATGGGATCTCCACCACTCTCAATCTGTTAGAAATAGTTTGGCACGGAGCCCCATCCCAATGTTGGAATTAAAAAAAAAATGATTATATTATGCCCATATTGCAATAATGATCATCCTCATCGGTATGTCACATGCGTAGAAGATGGGTAATTATTTTGTAGTTAAACAATGAATCGCTGAAAATAAGGTCAATATATAGAGGAAACGAAGCGCATCAGCGAAATAAAAAAAAAGCAAATAACGTATTCTGTATGATATTTCCCTGCACTCACGCTTCATTGTAGTGACATGACCGGGATTCGAACCGGCGACATTATCGCGTCTTATAACAATCCACAAAGCACTTTATTTCATTGGATGTTTCTGGTCATTATCTTCTTCTTTTGACAGTGGAATGATGGTAAGTTAGTAGCCTAATAATACGCTCGTAAATGCAATACTGATGTAAGGATAGTTCGTGGGGCCGGACGACTCGTTAATATGCCTAACCAATGATGCTATTGTGGGTTTGGTCTCAGTTCCCCTTGGCAATCGGCATTTTTTTCTTTTCTTTTGGCACTCTCCCTTCCGGGGCGTTTCCAACAATGCCAGGTGGCCATGAGAACCCTTCCGAACTTGCCAAACCATCCCACACGGGTGTAGCGTTGAGTACTAACCTCGGCTGCTACTCGAATATCAACCGCACTGGACCTTCTTTCTTGGAAGCGATATTAGCGAAAAAAAAAAACATCCTCTGAAGAAGAACTTCCAACCAGCATCGGGGACATATGAATTACACTGCTGTTTAGTGGTCGAAGCTGTGTGTGAACTGAGCGTGGAGAACGTTCGGGGTGGGGAGCTATTCGAAGTATTTCAGTAATTTATTTATTTATTTCCACAAACCAAGATTAAAGCGACTGACAATGGAGGCTAGGAGGCCACAGTGCCACATTTATATACCTGTTTTTTTCTTTAGAATTTAACTGACTACATTCTAATTGGTTCATGACTGATTCGCGCCAACAAATCAGTAAGAGTGGTACAAATATATGAATATACAATAGCTGGTCGAGAGTTTTCATTACCTGGATCTGTGGTCTTTTTTTTGCGTAGATATTAGTACCAACCAGGCATCGGCAAATATTCTCTAGGCCTAGCAAATATCAAATTACATTACGTAGTACTTTATTTGGATTTTTAGTACTTTATTTGGATTTTTTATAGCTTTCTTGAACTTGGAAGGTGCGACCCCACTAGAAGCGGCATGAAGTGAAAAAAAAAAGCCGTGGCGATGAATGGGAACCCTATTATTCAAATAATGAGCAAAGAAGGAAAGACATAAATTACATTATCGGCTAAACAACGGAAAGAATTTAGCTTGGCTGCCCAATGCATTTACTGCTCCCAATATTTCATTCCCAGACAATGAGTCGTCTGTCGGCTAGCAAACAAAAATGATAATATTTGTTATACTGGTGATGGCGTTTCTTGGTTGTTCACACTCCAGTACTTTTAGGAAGGAAAATAGTTTTTGTATCATAATAAAATGTAATGCTACTATAGTACAGACTTTGTTTGAATAATTCTCGGGTCGCTCGCCTGCAATGTATTAAAGACACCCAGAGTGCAAATATTGCATTTAATAATCCACGACTAATTTTTTGTCCATTTTTTTTTCCCCACAATAATAAACACAGCGAATTAGTAACTTGTTGAATTATTTCTTTCAAACTCATAGCAAGCAAGCAAAATCATCATCCGCCTGGCAGAGGAAGTTGACGTTATGATAGTTTTTGTTTTGTTATGTATTATTCTTGTTAATATGCCGCCTTTTTTTAATAATCAGCCCGCAATGTAGACTGATTCTCACCCACCCCGGCTAAGATTCTCTTTCATGAGACCTAAATTGGGTAGCGCGGTCTTACATGAATTCCAAACCCCCACGGGAAGGAGTGCAGGGGGCTACAAATTCGTTTCACTCCTCGCCCTAATTCGCCAACAATACATTTTAACAAACATTTAGTAAGTTCTGGCTGGAATCTCTCGTCTATTGCAAGCCGCTGCGGTGCTGGAGGTCCACATGTTATTGTTGGAATTATTTTTTTTTGTTCAAAGCTGGCAGTATGTAGGGCAATGAAGCAGCCGGGGCTCCGATGATAGGTTTTACAGATATGCAAATTGTGCTAGTGTCCTTACTGACCTGTAACGAATTATGTTCATCCCAAAAATAATAATTAATTTCAGCCGATTACTGGACACCAAGAATGAAAAGCTAACGAGAGAACTAATTTGCCCGAGTTCATAAGGTGGGACACATTCAGGTTCTTTGTAGAACGTAACGATTGTTGGTACGAGATTCGTTGCCCGAGTTCATAAGGTGGGACACAATCAAGTTCTTTGTAGAACATAACGATTGCTGGTACGAGATTCGTTCCTATAATTATTATTATCCCAATGCATAGAAGCCAACCACAACCCAACTGAAACATCCATCATTGATTAAGCTGTTTTATCCAGGACTTTCTATATTGATCAACCTGCCGCCCGCAGCAACTAAAAATGTTCAAGTTGACAAAAATAAAGACGACGGTGTCTGAGGGGGGGGGGTCTGTACTTTTTGTGGGCTCCGGATTTCCTTATATTACGCAAGTACCAATCACGTTATACGAAGAAACTCCTCCCTGGTCCAGATGAGCTTGTCATGAAAAAAATAGATAGTAGCCTAGATGAGTTTTAGACGAGACAAGTTGCCCCCCTGTTGTCTCAAAAACATGGTGCGGTAATAAAAATATATGGATGGAATTGTATCACAAGACTGATTTTGGTTGTCCCTCGGCCGTGAACAAGTGGCTTGTGAAGCTTCACACCACTGGGAACGAAGAATTGGAACGAGATCGACTAGAAGTATTTATTCAGCGTATCACTGGACACGAATAACCCCGATCAACAGTGTCAAAATATCTTTGACCGAATGGTACATGAACTCAGCTGTTTTTGTCATTTAATAAGAGAGAGAAGGTAGACCGCATCATTTGTCAAGAAGAGGGTTTATTTGCAGACAAACGAAACAAACATGTTTTAATGCCAACTCTTAATACCATCATTGTGATAATCCATGAGTTTAGCTTGGCCGCACAGTGCATTTACTGCTCTCAAGCTACTTTCCCGAAAGGGATACTACCCATACGAGCATGCCCAGTCTATGACAGTCTTCGATTAAACCATATTACCACCGAAGGAAGCCTTCCACTCCACCGTTGGAGAGCGAAACATAACCGATGAGGAATACGCCCACGCTGAAAACGTTTGGTCGAAGCTGCGTGTGAAGACATTCGGAGCGTACCATGAAATATATCAAATGACGGACGTGCTCGCGGATGTCTTCCAAGCATTTCGTGAGACGTGCCTAGGGAATTATCATCTGGATCCTTGTTATTACATTTCCCTACCCGGGTTCAGCTGGGCGGCGGCCCTGAAAATGACGGCGGTCAAACTAGAACTATTCACTCATGCCGGGAAACATAATTTCATATCCTCTGGTATTCGGTTTGTTGGGAGCAGTCTAATACTGTCTGTGATGAGGAGCTGTAAGCATAATCACAGTCAGTGCAGGATAAGCCTGTCATGATTCTGGCACGACATATGTATTATTCTGCCTGTTTGATTTTTGAATTAGTTTTAACAAAACTATTCGTGCAATATACAAAACAGTCTTAGATTCTCTTCCATTAGACCTAGGCTCACAACAGGATCGTAGTAACGAGAATTTGACCATACAGTCATACCGTATTCCTTGGACTTGTTTGACCAATGAATTCAAATACGCCTCACTAGAATGGGCAACGACCAATGCCCGTGATTACAACGGTTGCAGGGCTATATCAAGCCGGATGCAACAACAACAGAATATTAGTGATTCTCGCAGATCTTCAATAAGATAAATGCCATGACACCATCCTTGCAAACATCTGACAACAAAGTGACGCAGTAACCACGGGACGATACTGTAACTACCTGACGACACATGGACTGTTATAATTTACTTTTCTTCCTTTCGAAATAGCGAGTATTAGTCGGGACACTATTAGTGGACTCGTGAACGACTTGCCCAAATATCTGCGTTCCCACATTGCCTCGACCGATATTATTCTTTTTTTTCCTCTGAGCTTACGCTTACGCACCAGACCAGAACATGGCCTGGACGAATCTTATCATTAGTTATTTGGTGGGTATTATATGATTATAAACTTCAAGTGAAGGAAAGTATTTGTGAGACCCATTGGTGGGGGAACAGGATTTATTAATTTATTATTATTTCAGTCGAGGTTCCGAGACAATCGTTGCCATCATTAGCATTATACAAACTACAACAATACTAGATTATATACTGTACATATTTTTTTATTACTTTCTTTCTTTTATTTACATCTACACACCGCAATAAGTTTCCTAATATTTGTACCAAAAAGGCTGAGTACGTACGTAATTACATAATTAATATGCATACAGAGTGATCATTGGGACAAACAAAAAATGGGGAGAGGAAAGCAGTCATTCTGAGTCTAAAAAAAGCTACGGAGAAAAAAGGGGGGGTGAGGGACTACGAGTCTCGGCCCAGTCGAGGAATTAAAACTGACGGTAGGCCTAAAGAAAGCAATGAGAGCTAAGTGGGTGCTACTGAGCGCCACCACAAATTCCCTCCGTTACTGAAATGCACGAATTGTTGGCAATGACGTTGTAACTATGAGCTTAAAAAAAAAGCGCAACTAAGACGAACAGTATGGTGGAGAGTCTAGCAACACAGACACATTGTGATTCTCGCATATTTTAACTAATGGCCGAATTGCAAGCTAAAATTCAGCGACATTGCGCTCGTATCTTCTGCTGGACTACTTGCACAACTGATGCAAAAACCCCTTCCCAGATTGACGAGGCTCACCTCAGACGTAAATTTGACCAAATATGGTTCCAGGTTTTAAGACCATGCTGCACGATATTGTCACTGATCCTACTAATATACCAGATCTGAATACCAGAGCTGTTTACAATAATTACAATTTATTATTTTGCTACTAACGACAGAATGATAATCCTAATTTATTCAACTCACAAAAATTCGTAATGAATTTGTTTGTTCTAAAGTGCAGAATTATTATAAATACAACGAAAACGTGTTGTTTTAAGCCTAGAAACAAAGCTTTCAATCTGAAAGACAGGCTATTATTAACGTGTCTTCATGGGCAACTTGCGTTGTTATATTTTTTGAAACATTAGCTCCCATTTTCCTCCCCACGTTTCTCCAACATTTTAATACACCCCGATATCTCTGCCAGGAGGGTCACGCCCCCACGAGTTGTTTGTTGTAACAGATATTATGATCCTAATAACAGATTCACTCGACCACTTCATGAGTGATATTTACTTTCACTTTGGCAATAACAAATAAATGAGAACCAATATCTGGCTGGTCAGGAGTTGTAAGATATTATGATCCTAATAACAGATTCACTCGGCCACTTCGTGAGTAATATTTACTTTCACTTTGGCAATAACAAATAAATGAGAATCAATATCTGGCTGGTCAGGAGTTGTAAAATTAAAGGGCGGGCTGAATATTATTACCAGTATCTGTGGTTATGTGGTCTGTTTTTTTTTTTTTTTTTTTTTGCGCATAGATATAGTACCAGCCAGGCCTCGGCTAATATTCTCTAGACGGGGAGAGGAATCGGGGGGAGGGGGTGCATTCCCCCTTTGTGATACAAACTGACACCTTTGCAATTCACGCGCAGCAACAACGCTTCTATCATACGAATTTTATGGGATGATCAGGTCTGCTATTTTTATAGGTCCCGTGATGGTGCATTTAGCCTGCGGTGAAGTCTCGACCGGGAGCCGTTTTCCGGCCAGTGTTATTTACGTTTGAGCAAGCTTTCATGAGAGCTTTCTTTACAAGTTGGCAAGCTTTACAAGATGCGTAGATTTTCAAGACGTCACGTTTTTCAAGGTGGCCAGCATTTCTTCCTTCCAATGGGTGAACAGAATGGTTTCGTAAAACCCAACTAGGAGGAAAATAAGCAATATTTTTAGTATTATCCTCTCCTTGCTTGGCGCTTAAACAACAGGGAACGAAGATGACGAATGAAGATTGTTATTAGATCAGGCTGAGACCTATATCCAGCCGAGTGTAGCAACAACATCAATTTATTATTTTATCAGTGATTCTCACCCATTGGGGGGGGGGGGCGACTGGAAATCCAGATAACGCAATACAAGTCGAAGCATGTGGAATTAATAGCATACTACTTGGTACATCCCGACCAGAAATCAGCAGACTTGTTTACGAAAAATCACAATGAACAGCCCACTGGGAAGTCTTGAGTGTCTGGAACAATTGCCGACTTAATGGCATTGCGCAAGGCGATAGCAAAGCACAGAATCACGTAATGTGCATTCCGTGTTACTTCAATAACTTTTTTTGTACAAAGGAACAACAGGGTGCAGAAATTATTTTTTTCCTTCGAAAGGAATGCAAAGATTGGTTAAAAACATAACATACTATCGGCCTTGCTCACCTAGAGAAAAATAATATGCACCCCTACCCCCAACATTTTAAATTCTGGGCATATGGTTTGGGAGGGGATTTAGCATCGACGTTCTTTAGTCACGAAGATGATGACTGGTTTAGATCAGTACTAGCTTGGCATATATTCAGCTCGGCGCAACAATAGTTAACAAGATGGAACCAGTCTTCGAACATGCCATGACTCTCCCAACCATTTGATGAAGTCTCCAAGAGAGAGAGAGACCAGAAACTGGGATCCCAGCAGCTGACTATTTTCTTTGGCATTGCCACCATTATTAATTTGCAGCAGACAAAGACAATTGGTTGGAGTTTTTTTTTATTTCCACAAACAAAGATTAAAGCAACCGGCAATGGATAGAGGGGTGGGGTGGGGCTCAAGAATTTATTACCCCCTCACTGCCACACCAGGAATATATCAGGAACATAATTATGATGAATTAAACTATTAATGAAATATTTTGAATTGGTTTAACGACGTTCAAGAGCTCAAGAAGGGAACGTGGATTCAGATTAAGTTTGTGAGCGTACAAATGAAGCAGCGGCGGCGGCGACAATCAAGCAATCGGTGTGGCCGCGAGAAAAGACAAAGAAAATTAATACAGGCGTCCAGTCCAGAGAATATGACGTAAGCCCATGGATCAAGACAGAATAAATATCTGGCTGGATGACGTGTCCCTTTCCTCTGCCTGGTGTGGAAAGAATAATCCTGGTTTCAGTGTCATGGTATAAGAGATGGCGTCATAAGTAATAAATTAAAATGCTGCTGTACTCCTTACAATGATAACCAGGTCATAATATAATGCTACGATGGTGATACATGGAAGCCAAATGAGCTCTGGATCTTGATTCCAAAGAATCCTACGGCCTCAGTACCTGAGTATGGAGATAGTATAACGATAATCATAACAATGCGATCCACACTAATGATTACTCTGTTTCAAAGACCATATTACAGTACTACGTATGCAAGGTCCATCATCATTTTTTTTGCTACCACATAGTATAAACTCCATCATTCCTTCTCTCTACATTGTTGTGCAGACGGGGTGCTGCGCAACATCTAGAACTTGGCATCTTGATCTTACGCGGCGGGAGTGAGGAGGGGAGAAAGCAAGGCCAAGAGACTTAGCCAGTGTCATCCGTTATTTTGTATGGGGGGGGGGGGGGGGTACCAAACCCCTGCGTCCAGTCGATTTGCATGAATTAAAAATCTTGTTTCATTCCCCAGAGTTTTTTTTCTTATACATTTACTTGTAAATCCTGCCCCAGGAATGGCAGTGAATGTCTTTTAGGTAGTGGGGCCTGCGCCTAATTCTTTATGCGTCCTTTATTTTGCATTTTATTTTATTTGGCAAACGAAAGACGGAATTGTAAGTAAATTTTGTGTACACAGACTTGTACTATCAATTACATAATTATGCGGGTTTCCTCACCACCGGGACGAGGGGGGGCGGGCCTTCTCTCTTCGCTGACATTTTTGTCTTTGCGAAAGAAGTATGGCGAACGAGCCAAAACTCCTTCCGGCCAATGCCGCACGGAACATGCCCACAAGACAAGGTCCATATCATTTTGTTGCCAACACGTGGAAGGACAACCCCGTCATGCATGATTCTGGCACAGATATAATTATTATTGTTCCTATTAAATCAAACAATAACATGCCATATTGTTCCTATTAAAACAAACAATAATAGTAACAAATCGCCACCAGCAGACACTCCCTCCCCCTTGACATCCGCCAGAAGATTTTACTTTAGCTCACGTGGTAGTTGTCGTTATGTCTACCACGTCAGCTAGCAAGCAATCTGGAGATCCCCGGATCCCTGCCACAATAATATGTTTGGTTAAAAAGTCCAAGAGATAGTGATTGCTGCTTGTTTTTTGTTTCGGTCTGGCGCAGCGCGGATTTTTCGCTATCGCCCTCCAAAGAGTCCTGGATTCCGCGACCGCGGAATTTGCAGAATCTCGCATTTTTTGGGATGCATATATTTAAATATACCATATTGTAGATTTCGCATAATAGCGCGGAATCTCTGTTTAGACAGAAAGCTGGACTCCTAGATTATGACTGAATTCCTGATTTCAGTGTCATTGTCAGCGAGTCTGTGGCGTGCGCACCAGGCCTTCATTGTCTCTGATGTACTGTGCGGTGGTTATCTTATTTACTCATCTTATGTCTTTCATGTACGTCCATTTCGGAAAAAAAAAAGGTTTGTCATAAGAATATTACATGAGTAGCAAGAAGTAAGTAAAGATCAGCACGCGCAACCTAATATCTGCGATCTTAGTTCTGAAAAGCCACCCCAACAATAATATAGCGATTTCAATATTTCCATAGGACCTACACACACACACCACAAACAAGTTCCATAATATTTGAGATTGTACTAGATTACAATCCCTAATAATTACAATACAGCTGCTCGCATAATAATCGCGATTAGGGGATTTAGAGAACTTATAGAACTGCCAGTAACTAACGTACAAAACAGCTGCCAGTAACGTACAACAGCTACGACAACGTTGCTGGCAACAACGTTACTGGATCGTGACCAAGTCAAGCCAAACCAAGCTCCACGAGCTTCTTCCAACATTTCTTCCAATATTTGTGCGCAAAATAAATTCAATAAATCCGTCTTTTGCAGTTTTGTGAATCGGTGATGGAATAGTGATGCACAATAAAACAAAATTTTCACAGTTCAATACAGTCGTCTTATTATAGTCACGAGTTCAAGATGGTATAGCGACAAACAAGTGGATCGCAACTCGGCAAATATCCTTTTTCATTCCGGTAATGCAGACGTGTTGTCGGTTCACTGTATCATTGGATATTGTTCAGAGCTGGGCAAACATCTTAGGGAGGGGGGGGGGGTCCTTTTGGGGTCGCACCGGGGGTTGACTCTGCAATCCATTCATGATCGTCACTCTGATTTTGTATTTGTACTGTGCGGTGGTTCGCTTATTTACTCCTCCGTATGTGTTCCGGTACGTCTAGTCCCTATGACTGACCAAGCAGGTTGACTGGGTAAGATTGTGAGCCTCGTTACATCCTTTTACCATGATTTCTACAACGAACAAGAGCACAGTTGGGTGGGTCTGGGGAAAGGCTTCACAATACTGATGCACAAATTCATATATAATCAGCTCATCTTTCAACAATCTCTACCATAATTATTATTATAACGGGTGAGGTGCTCCCCTATGTTCATAAACTTTCTCGCACGTTATGACGTGAATCGTTTTTTTCGTCGTGTTTTAATTAATTATATTGCATTCATTGGTCAGAAATAATTTTTTGGGCTGTTTTTCTAATTTCTCTTTTTTAGTTCTTGGGACCTCATTTGGCGCCCCCCCCCCCCTGCTCCGGTTTTGATCGTGCACACAAACAACACAGAAATGTATATAAGGGGATACCTCCTCCCCCAGCCTCTCCAGCCCATATACTCTTCAGTAATATTTATTAGGTTCTACTTTCAGGTCGTCATGATTGTGTGGTGCTCCAAAGTTACAGTATAATTATTTATATAAACAAAAAATCAACAAAGCTGGCCGACCCGTCATTCTTTCTTTATGCGTCCCTTATTTAAACGCAAGACGTAATGGGAAGTAAACTTTTTATTTATGCTTCCCTCCCTCCCGAGGGAAAACCCTTTCCAAACGTAAAGAAGAATGCATCGGCCAGGAGGATTTGAACTGCAACTATCTTTCGTTGAGTTCATTGAGCTGTACAAACATGTAAATGTCGATGAGTTCATTGAGCTGTACAAACATGTAAATGACAGTGATC
>JAQIUX010000131.1:0-11708 GCA_034696965.1 Lithobius crassipes | reverse complement strand
GGTAACTGGTAAAACTGTCGGCTGGGCGCCACATGTGGGCACCCGGTTTGTAATGGACTCTAAGGTATGTGATGATAATTTTGGGGGAAGTGCAGAGGGTATGCTGGTAGCCACTAAGTGTACATTGAGTGTATTGCATGAGAGGCTAGGTCATGTGCCCTATGCACGAATTAAGAAAATGCTCAAAGAGGGACTTGTAAGGGGGCCTAGTTTTGTAGATGAGCCAGATCAGTTTTGTGCAATTTGTGTGAAATCTAAGGCTAAACTTAAACCCTTTCGGCTAAAGTCAGAACAAGTAGCTGAAAGAGCATTGTCTCAATTGTTTGTGGACCTTTGTGGCCCTGTTCCAGTAGAATCCTTAGGAGGGGCCAGATATTTTGTTACAATTGTTGATTCTCATACGAGGAGGTACTTTGTTGAACCAATTAGAACCAAAGATGAGGTTTTTTCTGTGATTAAGGAATTTGTACTGCGCCGTGAGAAAGAAATGGGCGTTGGTGTTTTGCGCATACGCTCGGATAACGGCTTGGAGTTTATGAGTAAACAATTGAAAGATTTTTGTGTTAGTCATGGTATTGTTCAAGAGTATACTACGCCGTTTTCTCCGCAGAGTAATTCAATAGTTGAGCGTGCGCATGGCGTCCTAATGGCATTAGCGAGGGCGTTTCTCATTGGTGCAGGACTTCCTTCGTCGTTTTGGGGTTTGTCATTGTTGACAGCTTGCTATGTGCATAATTTGATGAATGTTTCGATAGGGGGAACCGAGAAGTCACCCATAGAACGGTGGTCCGGCCGTGTGCCGTCAATTCATCATTTAAGAAAGTTTGGTTGTGTATGCTACCCAGTTTTGCCGAAGCATAAGCGACAAAAGTTTGGTGAACGCACGTTAGAGGCAATCTTTGTTGGGTACGATGTACGCCGACGTGCTTATTTGTACTTGGAGCCGGATTCGAAAAAGCTGGGTAGTAGCCGAAGTGTGTTTTTTGATGAGGCTAGGCCTGGTTCTGAACTGTTGTCAAGTGTCTATGATGATGTATGGTGTAATGGGTCCTTAGGGAATGGGTACGAATCCGATTCGTCTGATGATGAAATTGATACTGGGAATGTATGTAATCCAGTAAATGCTAACCCGATTGAACCAGTTGCAGGGGTAGAGAATCAGGTCGAGTTTGCTCCTGTAGTAAATAATGTGATTGCTCCTGTAGTAAATAACATGGGTCGGGGTAGGCCTAAGCGTAGTAAACATGATAGGGATGTTGAAAGACAGGCTTTAAGGGAACAAGACTTGAAACGAAGACTTGACATTGGGGCAAGGGTGTCCAAACGATTAATGGGGGTTCCTGCCGGTGAAGACAATGAAGAGGTCTCAGCAGATTTAGTGGGGACAAAAGTTCCGTGTTTTGTAGACAATAGACCCCCAGTGCCAACGTGCTATGAAGAGGCTGTTAATTCCGTTGAAGCTGATTTATGGCGTGAGGCGATGGATAAAGAGATAAACTCGTTGACTAATATGGAAGTGTGGGATGTAGTTAAGCGTCCTGATGCTAGTACCAAAGTCATACGTAACAAGTGGGTTTATGTTCGGAAATTGTGTGTAGATGGGAGTGTTGACAAATATAAAGCTCGTTTAGTAGCGGTGGGTTGCAGTTTGCGTTTGGGAACCGACTACGAAAATTCGTTTTCCCCGGTGACAAAAATGGAGTCAGTCCGTATAATTCTCAGTGTGGCTGCGTTTAGAGGTCATAGGGTGCGAGTTTTAGACGTAGGTTCTGCATACCTAAATGGCTTTCTATCTTCTCCAGTGTACATGCAAGAACCTGAGGGCTACCGTAAAGGGAAGGAGGGGGATGTGTGTCGTTTGAAACGTTCTCTTTACGGTTTGCCTCATGCAGGTCGGTGCTGGTATCTTCAGTTTCAGAAACTGTTACTTGATGAGTTAACACAATCCTCGAGCGACCCGTGTGTTTTTTTTGTTGGGTTCGTGGAGATTTGGTTTGTTTATGCTGTCACGTGGATGGTGGTCCCTATCTACTGCTATCTACTGGTGCACATGCTGGATTTTTAGCTCCCGAAAATTTTGACTCTTTGGAGGTAATATGAACCGGGGGAGCCCCCCTGTATGGATGGCTGTTTGCATGAAGCTGTTCTGGTCATTTTGAGCCATCTTTGGAGTTCCTGGGAGTTTTTATTGCTGAACAGTTTGCAGTTGAAAATTTGAAATTTTCGAGCTTTTCAAGATGGATGCCATTTGCCCTGTTTGGTCAAGATGGAGGCAAAGTTGTTGTTTGGAGCCTTCCTTGGGATGAAGAAGCCAAGATGGCCTGGTCTATACCTTCTGCTGTCTCTTAAATGACTCTCCGCAGAAAATCAGAGTTTCAGATTTTCTTCCTTTGAGGTCCCTAAAACCTCTTTTTCCTTTGAAGAGGTTTTGTTTGGTGTTTGGTGTTTTGGGTGGGCCATAGTTTGGTCTACCCATTGGCCCAGCTGTGCTATCCTGAGTGGCCCCATCGGATCCCCAGAGGGGCGCAAAGTGGCCCCCAGCCGAGTTTTTGGTCAACTTTGCCGTCCCACCAGATGAGAACCGGTGCTCTTACTGGACCAGGACCAACGTTGCCCCTTCTGTAAGTACTATTTGGTCATTGTTTCGAGTTTGCTAGTGCTGGGCCCTTTGGTTCCCTGGTTAGAGAGGGACAAAGTTTGGCCCAAATTTTTTGAGCATTTTACCATGCCTGCTACTGTGAAGAGAGTAAACCTGAATTTTTCTTAGTCCAAGAGAGGGCTTTGATCTTGCCCTTTTTCTGTGGTTTTGTATGCCTAATTCTGATTGTGTATTTTGTGTATGGGGTATATTTGCTATGTTTTAGCCAGTTTTACGCTTTGGTCTCAGGTGTTATTTGGTACTTTGGTATTACTGTGTCTGCTTTGAGGCATTCAGCTTTTGTTGTTACCTATGGATGCGAGCTTTGAAGAGGAGGTTAGCTTGCTGGTGCGTAAGTGGTTCGAGGAGTGACTCTTCTATGCCACCACCCACCGGCAGCGCAGCCTTATTCTCGAAGCATTGAAACAGGAGGCCAGGCGTCAAGTTCGAAGGAGCAGACGCCAGGCTTGGACCGATACAGAGTGGGTCAACCAGACCAAGCGTATTGCTCCTAGACGTCAAAATGAAATAGACCGAGAATGGGAGAATTTATCGCAATCTATGTTGCTCAAGAGTGCTGTCCGGAACAAGAATCAGTCCCTTCCATCGACTGCTGTAGTAAATGCCGACCGGTTGCTCGGGAGCCCTGACTGTAGCGGTAGTCAACCTATTCCATCCTATTCCAAGGCTGTGGTAAATGTCGAACTGATCTCGGAAGTGGTACATAGCACGCCAGGTAGTGGATCCAGCAGTGGACGAACCAGCGACCCTAGTGTAGAGAAATTCAGATCTACTTCCAGCTCTACTAGCTCCAATGCAGACTCCAGTCGAGAACTGATTATCGACTCTTGTACTGAAGAGGTTGAGGTTGAAGCCATTGTGGCCGCTGAGGCTCGGTTGCGGGGTGCGCCTGGTTTTGGAGAATCAGAGGAATCTACTACGGTCGGAATTACTACTGCTGCCCAGGAGTTGCCTTCTCCTGTCGAAACTGCTGCACCATCTGTGGTTCTCTCGTGGGGCTCTGTGGTGACCAATGCCCTAGCTGCTGAAGTTAGTCAGCTGCCTGCGACTCTTGATGAAGAAAGCGCTCCACCAGTAATTATTATTGCGAAGATCTTCACTAATCAAACCGAGCCAAATTTTTGCGCTTCTGCTAGCACGTCGGGAATGCAACCTATGCCACGTTCTCAGAAGCGGAAGAGGCAGCAAGGGACCAGTCGCTTGGCGCTTGGAAATGCTAAAGTTAAGTTGCGCCGACTTGAAAACTATTCTACTGAAAAGGGTACTACAGTAGCTGCAGAAGAGCTTCCTCTTTCCCATACAACGGAATTGACTCCTGAAACCAAACTTCCAAATACCAAACTTACGTTCCTGATACCAAACTTACGTTCCTCACGGCGGACAAGGCCAATGTTCAATGTTCATGGAGCTGTTAATGAACTTCTTCAGTGTTTTTCTAAGCTGATCCTATTGGAGTAACGAGCTGAAGTCAAGCTGGCTCACGCACTTGGTCAACTTGAAGCTTTGAGGGCCACAATTGAAACATTGTAGTCTTGTGTGTTGGGTTCTGGTGTTTGTGGTCTGCGGGCGTCGCGTGAAGGCGATTTGATCATCGACTGCCGAAGTGAACACCAGCGAGGCTGTATCGAGCGAGTTCTGAGTGAGAAGAAGCACGGCATACCCTTTGTCCGTCCACGAGGCAGACTTCCCACTGTATTGTTTACCGGCCTGCCAGCCGGAGAAGATTCTGACTCCATACGAGAAAAAGTACTGGCTGAGAATGGTGAACTCTTTACCAACATTGAAGCTCAAGAACTTAATCACTTTTGCTTTGTGTCTAGAAGATCGTGTCGCAACCGTGACAAACTTAATTAGATAGCGGAGGCGCCACCACGCATTTTTTAGTTGTCGATTGAAGTATCCTACATAACGGTGGATCTCATGCGCATCTGGACGCGCGAGCACTTACCAGTAAGTCGGCGATACTTGGTTGCGTCTCCAGGAGCAGTGTCGGCTGGAGGGTTACTTTCCAGGCGAATGGAAAAATGCCAAAATTGTACTTATCCCGAAGAGTGGCGGTCAATACCGACCTTTGAGTCTTCTGGTTTTGGGAAAGGTTTTGGACAAGTTTTGTGCTAACCGCCTCGCCTACTACCTGGAAAATAGCGAGAGTCTGTCGGACAAACAGGTTGGCTATCATCGGGGCAGGAGTGCTGAAACCGTGATCTCGTCGCACATTTCGACTGTGAAGCAATATCACCAGAACAATCAAGACTGTATGGCGGTTGCATTGGACATTCGCAACGCGTTTAATAATGCCTGGTACCCTGCACTGAAGCGAAAGATGAGGAAGCGACGTGTTCCTGGAGATCTGTATCGAATCCTTAGCAGCTTTATGGAAGACCGTTTTGGCACACTCGCTGGTACCAGGAGGCACATTACTAAGGGGTGCCCCCAGGGCTCCTGTCTTGGGCCTATCCTTTGGCTCCTGGTCATGGAAGATCTCTTTGATCGCGTTGTGCAGCTTTACCCTGATCGGCACACCTGTCAAGCTTTGGCGGACGACACCTTGACCATCGTTGCGGCGCGGGGTGCCAGTGCTCTGACCCAACTTTGGGATCTGGTTTGGCCCGCTTATCTACGCTGGGCGGAAGACAGCAAGCTATCCTTCCACGAAGCAAAGACTACTGCCCTCTACCACTCATGTTGACCTGACCCTGAAGCTCCATCAATTCAAGTTGGTGACTGTGTTGTGGAGATGTCGGACACTATGAGGTACTTGGGCGTTGTCATGGACCGTCGTTTTTCCTTTTTAGCTCATGTCCAGTCACTGCAAGCACGGGTTGGGATTCTTGGCAACCGTTTGAAGATTGTTGCAGGTGCTGTTTGGACATGTCGTCCGCGGTCCCCCGGCAAATCTATCTTCGTGCTATCACCTCCATGATCCTGTTTGCTGCCTCGGTTTGGGGTCACCATGCCCATCAAGTGAAAACTAAGAAGAGATTGAATTCAATCGTTCGCCCTTTGCTACTATAGTGCCATAGTTCGGTGCTATCACAGAGTCTCAACTCAAGCCCTTTACGTCCTAGCGGGCGATACACCGATCGCCATCGAAGCTTTTGAGATTTATCATTATCGCACCCGAATTCTTAGTGCCGACTTCATACATGTGATGCATCCTTCTCGGCTCCCTCACCCTGCAAATCGCCGTGTCCTTGCTATCGAAGATTTCAGCCAGGAAAACCACTCGCAATACCCGTGTATCTTCACAGATGGCTCGAAGATGGAGCGTGCTACCGCCGCGGCTTGTGTGTTGTTTCTCGGTGGTGAGGAGTCTGCCAGCAGGCGGGTACGCCTTTCCACCGATTGTTCCATAATCCAGGCCGAGTTGGTTGGCCTTTCCCTTGCCCTGCAGTTCAGTAAGGTGTATTTCAAGGAGCGTTCCACCATTTGTATTGTCGCTAATTCCCGAGCGGCTCTTCAGTCAATCGCTGCAAGACTCCCCACTGACGAACTTGTTGCAGAGGTCCGCAGATAGTTTTCCAGTGTTGCTAGGAGGCACCATCTATACCTACTCTGGGTGAAGGCGCACGCTGGCACCGTAGGTAACAACCGTGCTGATGAGTTAGCAAAGAGTGTTACCACCCTCAAAGAGATTGTCGACTTTAAAAGGCCGGTCAGCTCGTCTAAACTACGTATGAAGAAGAGTATCGCTACGCGCTGGCAGCAGTACTGGGACCTGGCTGAGGTGGGACGCCCTGTTTTTCGCTATCTCCCACGGGTTGGTTTCGTCAGACCGCTTCTCAGCCGCTCTTTGCTGCAGGTTATCACTGAACATGGAAACTTTAAGGCCTATCTACACCGATTTGGTCTTTCGGATCATGCACGCTGCGAATGCGGGGATGAGGAGACAGTTGAACACGTTCTTCGGTACTGTGGTCTCTCGGATCGCGAGGCGGCTCGCGCTGTATTTCTTAGAGAGGTTGTTCCTGCGGGCTTTGTTTGGTCTATGTTGGGGAGGGAAGTGCTATGCAAGTTTCCTTCGGAATTTCTGACCTTTGTCGAGCGCTTGCTGTAGAAATGTCTTTTGATCTTGTTGTTTGTTATTTTAACATTGTATTTTTGAAATTTTTAGTAGTGTTTTTGTGTGAGGTTGATTTAATTGTTGATTGCTATTTTAACTTGTATTTTTATAACTTGTGGTCTGGTGTTTTTCTTACATTTTAATATCTTTTTACTTACGATATTTACTGACGTTATATTTTTATGTCTTTTTACTGATATATTTAACTAACTTTTTGTACGGCCACCCCGTCTGCTTCACAGGGGGGGTTTTCTGCTCTTTTATTTTATTCTTTGTTTTGTATCTTTTTCCTTATGTTTGATGTAAATAAATTGTCTTTCGGCATTGCTGCCTCTTGCTTGTGCTTCGCCCTTGTGGTTCCTCGCTGGCTGGACTGGTTGGGCTTGGCGGGGTCCTCTTCGCTGCTGGGTCTGCTGCGCTAGTTTCCTTGGCCGTGGTTTCGTTGGTGGTTGGTTGAGGGGGGTTCGCCTAATACCTTTTAAGGCGGGTGGGCGGTACCTAAGGCGCAATACTTACCTGTCACGTGGACGACTGTTTGTTACTGGCGAGGACACGCGAGTGGACGAAGTTATTGCTTGGTTGAGTCGCCATTGGACGATGGTGGAGACCCAAAATGGCCTGTACTTGGGGCTTGGTTGGGAGGTGACAGACCGAGGCATATTTGTCCATCAGCGTTCCTACGTCAGAAAGTTGCTTACTAGGTTTAGTATGACACAGTGTAAAGCAGTTGCCACTGTAATGGATGCCACACAAGATGTTGATCAGTACGCAGATTCTCCTTTGTGTGATCGTGGGGAATATCAAGAGCTGCTAGGGTGTTTGATGTACTTAGTTACTGGGACACGAGCTGATATTGCGTACGCAGTTACGTCTTTGGCGCGTTTCAGTCAGGAACCGCGGGTGCTTCACCTCAATGCTCTCAAGCGTATCGTGCGGTATCTCGCCGGGACGGCGGATTTAGGGTTGGTTTTCCCGTGGCGCGTGGAAGAGGCTCTGTGTGTCGAGGCTGATGCGTCGTGGTCCGCTACCAACAGGGGTAGGGGTTTCACGGGGTATCTTGTGAGAGTGAACGGTTGTGTATAGTGGCATGGAAATGTCTAAAGCAAAGACTAGTCGCTCTGTCTAGTGCCGAGGCCGAGCTTTTAGCTGTTACAGAGGGGCTCAGAGAGGTAATCTGGGCTAGGGGGCTGCTTGTTGAACTAGAAGTTCCTGGAGTTGATTATCCTATCCCACTGTGGACAGATAGCCGTTCGGTGATTGACATGGTGGCCAGTCTTGGTATTGGTGCGCGATGCAAGCATTTCACCCGCAAGTTGTGGATTGTGTGGCGTGAATTAAAGCATAAGAATGTAGAGTTGAGGTATCGGGCTGGTACTGAACTAGCTGCAGATGTGCTCACCAAGTCAGTTAGTAGGGTGGTACTGGACCGTCATTTGAGCAAATTTAATCTTTGCCCGTTGACGGATAATCGTGTTAAGATAGGTTAAGAATTTGTAAATGTTTTGCAATGTTTAGTTAGTGTTTTTTGGATCGTACCACGCTCTGCGTTTCTTGTAAACAAAAAGCCAGGAGGGGATTTGTGAGGTGGCTTGTTTGTTGTATGCGTTTTGTTAGGCGAGCCAGCGTTCAGGCCTGTATTGTTACGATGGCAATTGTTGTCTGAGTTGTTGTTGTTGTTGTCGTTGGGGGTGAGTTGTTGACGGTGTTGCGATGGGATGTAAACAACACGTCACAACATATGACTGGAAGTCAACCCGCCATGTTGCAAAACGTCTTGGCCGGAGAAGGTCGTAAGCTCTTGCCTGGTCCGTGTACGATGGACGCCTAATGTACGTGAGTTGTATATCCATAACGAATATTTGCTTTATTATTTCGCTGATGCGCTTCGGTTTGTGTTTGTTATGACGCCGCCCTAATCCGTTTATTGCCAGAGAAGGATCACCACAGTCTAACAAATGGAGCACTAATTTTCAACAGAAGTTTGGTTATCCTGGCTACAACGGGGAGGTGATGCGTCAACTTGACACCACCACCACAAAAATCAGGTGACACTCCTACGCTCAGGTGACAATCAAAATCCAGCCTTTTCCTGCCTTTTTCCTGCCTTTTACAGACTTGGCAACACTTAATTTCCAGACTTACCATTTATTTAACTGGAACCAGCAACAAATCATTTGCCATCAGTAGCGAGCAACAAAAGCCTCAATCCTTGAAAATTAACTCAATTGAGTTACTAGGAACTACGAAAAACCTGACACCACCACTATGAAGAATGTACCGAAAGTACAAGCAATGAAATCAGGAAAATTAAAACTACAAACATTTGCCAAAGGAACAAAATTCCAGACTAAAAGTTGAAACTCCTCCTGAATTCCACACTTTTCAAGGCCTGGAAAAATAACTTTCTCAATTCCAGACTTTGGAAACTAGCTTACGAACCCAATGTAAGGCCTTTAAAAATTAATTAAATAGTTCTCAAGAGTGGACCTGAAAAAAAAAGGATGCGGGCAGGCAACTTTTTCTTTTTAATTTTTATTTGCGATTTTGCTGATGCGCGGGAACCAGTTTTTTTTTTTTTGAGCTGTGACGTTTTTATCTGTTCATGTAACGTTCGGCCAGAGGGCATAGGTTTTACATACGATAAATATCTTTCCGTTGACTTCATAAATGAAGGCACACATTGTCTCTGTTGGCTCGAAGTAATGATGCTTCGAATGGATGCTAACATTCTCAACGTGTTGGCGCTCCCGATTAATGGAGCTGGGCCAAAATGGTCATCAGATCCAGAAATCATACTTGTAATAATGTTGATGTGCGATCAGAAGTTTTTTTTTTCCGAGTCTTGCTATAAAAAAAGTCTTCACGCGCTATGAAAAAATAGATGCGGCGCTCTTGAGAACCATTTTATTAATTTTTAACGGCCTAACCCGACCGTTCCTAACTTTTTTTAAGATTTTGCCTGACCCTAAAGTTTTTTTCTAAGAAACGTAGCCTGTGCGCCGTATTCAGTGCAGTAGCCGTCTTTATTTTTGTGTTTCACATCTACAACAGCTAGGTTATTTGTGGGTATACCTTAAGTTACACTTAAAATGACTTAAAAAACGAAAGGTGAGCAGATTTACACAAAATTTCTAATACCTTCATGTAAGGTAGGAGTAAAAATATTTACTAAAAAAAAAAAAAATGCCGACTTACCTACCTACCCTTCTTTTTTTCACGCCGTTACCGGAAACAAGACTATTTTTTTTTTTTAGGCCTTACGGGCTGGGCAAACACACTGTGTTAATCGATAGAGACCATTACCGTCTACTGATAGGAAAAAAAGAATTTTCTTGGTTTTCTAAGTTGCTCAACTCACTGTCGGGCAAACATCATTTTTGTATTTTTTTCTTCAATAGGCCTATCAGCATGCTTTTGTTGAAGTCAACAACTGTAGGTTTGATCATTTTGTTAACCATTTTTGTTTTGTTAAACATTTTTTTCTCTTGTCTTAGATCACTAATTAGCTTGAAGGCAGCTGCTTAACATAACACAATTTATTTTCTAAATCATAACACCAATACCGCAACCGGGAAGAACAGAGTTTTTGAAAAAAAAACCGGACCGATATCGAACCGAAGCAATAAATGCAATACCGTTACACCACTAGTATTTAAGTGCATAGACCTGCGGCGGGGCTTAAGAAACAAATTTTTTTTTTAATGGCCGCGGCTGGAAAAAAACGGAGGAAATGGCAGCAGATGTCATGAATGAGTAGGAATTATCTAGTCTTTGACAACTTTCACTTTGATTAGCCGATCTCCTTTGTTTGGCCTCCTTTGCCCGGCAAAATGAATACAAAACAAAGCCATGTGATGTAATGCACTAAAATGTGGCTTGTGTGACGTCACTTCCTGTAGCCATGAGCAAAACCAGAACCAGGTGATGAGATGGTCGCTTGTCATGCCAGACTGAATGAACGATAGAGGTGCAACAGTAATATTGCATTTTTCGGTTCCTTGTTTTTGAACTCTGTTTCTTCCGGACTCAGGTTTATGAGGAAAGTACACATTTATTTGTTGATTTCGAAAGTAGATCATTTTATGCGAAGAAAGTGACTTACTGTCTAATTACTGATCTAAGAATAGAAACAAAATGACCAAACCCATATTTGCTAATATTCAACAAAAGCATGCTGATATATGAAGAAAAAACATGTCAAAATGACACACGCATACCTGAGTTCAGTTTAAGATCTATGGATAGGTGCTTTTTGCATTATTTATTTCCTTTTTGCATTATTTATCTCATTTTTGGGCATATATTTGACATTCAACAACAGTGAGTTGAGCAACTTTAAAAACCTTAAAAAAAACATTGTTTTTCCTCTCAGTAGTCGGTATCAATCAGTTAAACTCGTTTCCCGAGCATCTCTACTGAATGATACAAGTAAAGGATTTTTCCTAACCCAAGATCATTGTACAAACGGACATCAAGGTGGTTTATATTATGTCAAGTGTTTTTTTTTTGTTTGTTTTTTTTCACAAATAAAGTTGGGTTGATCTGACCGCATGAGAAACTGCTGCCTTTGAAATATGCTAATTAGTGAAAGTCATTTGATTTAAACTAGTGCGTGAGGAGGTAGGCCTACATTGTTGTTGTTTTTTGCCCATTGTTTCCTTCCATTTTACTGCCTGTGTTATTAGATGCGAGTCGTTGGCGGCCGTGTAGCGAGTGTGTAACAAGTGGATTTAAATGGCTGTTGCCAGCTGACTGCTGCTTGTAAAGCACAGATTCCTTCCTTCCTACTCATTCATGACGTCTGCTGCCATTTACTCTTTTTTGACCTTTTGAAATTGGAATCTCCCTTCAAGCTTTGCACCTGCTGTTTACTGTTAGAGGCATACAGTACCGTAAAATTGTAAATTTGTCTGTTCAAGGTCTTAAAAACACGCGGGTGAGAGAAATTGTTGCAATGATACATTATCCGAGTTTTATTTAGGGTCC
>JAQIUX010000130.1:0-11726 GCA_034696965.1 Lithobius crassipes | reverse complement strand
GCTCCTGCAGTTTATATGTGAATTCGGCATCATTAAAAACCTTTAATACGAAACCTAAACCTGTTTTAAACCTACGTATATAAGCTATAATATGATAACGGGACAATTTTCGAATGTATTTGTGAAGCGACCATTTCGGACACCATTGGAAACATCAAAACGCTCAAAACATCAAAAGGTAACGGAATGTCAACATGCATTTTCTCTCACGCAATCATGTCCTAAACCACATGCACAAGTTTAAAAAAAAAAGTCATGTTCTCATATCGACTAGAAACACTACATGAAGCGACACTCAAAACATTTTGTTGGCTCCACCGAGAGTTAATTTGTTTTCGAGCACATCATTGCCATCAGTTCTACTACAGCACAAGATTACGAATGCTCGGGTGCATTTCATGTTGTACCAGGTATGTTCCAGGTATTTAAATTTATGTTTACATATTCAGCCAATTGAGACTTCAAGGCGGACTGTCAGCTGCTCTTTAAACTCAAAATAGCATGCGCTGCGCAGTAGCATGCTCTTCCTTAAAACTACGGAGTAGTCATGCCGTAGCCTACTTATTCCACGATTTATTAATAATTCGTGTCAGATATTTACTTTCTTATTTCTTACACATCCATCCTCTACCTACGACACGGAATAAAAATAAAAGGCAGCAGTATCAGAAATTAAGTTTCCGTTTCCGAGGATTTTTTCTGACGAAGGCAGTTGGTCTAGTCCAACGGGTCCTCACACCCCGTGCACCAAGTTCTCTGGCCTCGCTACAATCGGTCGGATGGTTGCTTGACCGATCCAACCGTGTGATGCGGCCCAACCTGTGATTTATCCGGGGTTCGCGCTGACTGCCAATAATGGTCAATCAAGGCGCTGCTGGTTACACGCGCTAACGACAAGTCGCACAAAAAAAAGGATTAAAAAAGAAAAAAATTCTCCTTCAATCACAGTTTTTCCTTTGTTCCCTTCTCCTCCAAAAAAAGAACAAACCGTGGTCATTTGAACAGTGGACATTTCAATAAAGACAAGAAAATCGCTGTAGGCCTACATTAGAATTAATATACGAAAACCAAGAGCAATCTGTTAGTGAACCGGACAATATGGGCAATTTTTATTGATATTATTATTTTTTTTTTTTAATCTGTGGGGAAGTCCAAACCCTTAAGTCTGCAGCAGAACTGGATTTTTTTCTTCCAATTTTGAACCCTACGGAAGTAATTTTGAGGGGGTGAATTCCGCAGGGGGAGGGGCAACCCGGAGGAAACCCTCCGATCGTGACTGAGAACCGAAAGGAGTACTGAATTAGTCCCATGGTTGAGGAGTAGGGGATAGTCTCTCACACTACCCGAGATGGGACTGGAGGCTGTAATTAAGTAATGTTTGACACCCAACACTGGTTCGTCGTAGTTCCTCTGGCACACTGAAAAACTTTAACGAAATTCCTGCGTTGATTCGTGCTGTTCGTCATTGGACTGTAGACATCAATAAACATGAAATCGGGGTAAAGCAGGTAATAAATAAGTAAACACAAAGCGCGACAATAAAACAAATAACGACTTCTGTAGATCATTGTCATGTACTTACGTTTCATTACAGTGACATGACCTCCTTGAAGGAAGGCCGCGAGATTATGACGTGACACCTTTGCCGTCACGCCAAGGTGTCATAACACTGGCAAGATAAGTACTGTACATGATAATGGCATACATAACTCGTTACTTTGCTTTATTATTTCGCTGTTGCGCTTTGTGGACTTATTTATGGCCTGAATTTTTAGTTTCGTTGATCCAAATACAAATCAACTACAATTCTACAAGTGCAGTCCCTAACTCGGTAGCAGGGGCGGCGAACGAATCAGGGAATGTATATGGTTGCAGTATACTTCCCAAGCCATGAAAACACGGGGATCTCAAGTCACTATGGAAATTCTAGGATGAGAGCAAAGCACACAGAAACAGACACAAATTCCATGTTAATAGCATTCTTGCTAACATTTGAATACCTAACCGCTAAACGAACGTATCTCCACACATCAAATTCTAACGGCGTGGAGTTCTAACGTAAAATTCCTCCCCAGAAACGCTGGCATGTGATCGGCACTCGGCAGAGCGTCTAATAAAAGCGGATCCTTGCATTTTACGGTGAGGCCTCGGAAAGGGAATCAGGGAGCCAATAATTCAAGTTGCCAAGGCGGCATTTCTTTCAATTTCTGTCTGCGTGGTTGACCAAACGAGAGGACATGAACATTTCGTGTTGCACAAGAAAGAATCGATCGCAGCGTTAACTGTCGGAAAATACCACTTCTGTTCGATAAACAGCCCAAAGGAAAGAGCCAGTTGTCGTCACTTCAGACACGAATCACAGAAGCCGGGGGTCAAACTACATAATATAGGGCTTGCTTGGGTTTACGATTCTTTATAAATCTTTGAACAAATTCCGTAACCTGATATTAAAGTAAAGACTGATAAATCCTTTGCTTTTGTAACTAGAGTTCTTTATCATGATGGGTATAATACCAAATTAATTATCATATGGTCAATTTGATTAGGTGCTGAAACATCACCTTATAGTCGAATGTCTGCATAATAATGCGCGCGTTTGTATTGCGTAGTTTCTTGGTTTAACCATTTCATTAGGTGACGAAGTGTCATTTGAAGAGGCTTTGTAATTTGACCCAAACTTTACATTTCATTGTACGTGATTTGACGATTTCATTCCATCATTTAATATAATCCACTTAATCTAATCCAATTAATCTAATCCAAATAAGCTCAATTAGTCTAAATTTAATTCCTGCACTTAATCTAAACGAATTAATTATGCAGCAAAAGAGAAAGCTAAAGCAAAGCAGTAAAGTAAAAAAAATAATATGTGTTTTTAATTTCCTGCACTTTATTTAATTGGTGTCGTAACTGACTGAGGTTCGCAAAGGCAGAAACCCTCAAAGTATATTTGTTTAATAAATTTCCAGCCTATGAAGCTAGCTAACGAGTAGTGCTTCAGTTAATCTGGAATACAGAAAGCTTGAAGGCTAGTAACACTAATGACGTCATTGTTTGGCTGGAGACGGCCAGTGACCTTATCCGAACATGCCTCCATTAGTGTGGCGTCGATTCAGAGATGTGGTGGAAAAACAATCAGTTTCAATTAGTTAAATTAGTCCTTCAGACATTATTTTTCTTCAAATATGCAGTTAACAAAGTAACTTCACAACGTTGGTACTTAAAGGCATGTAATCAATAGGACATGTCGGGTGGTAAAGAATCTGGCCCTTTTGTGCTGTTAATGACTTCCTAAACATGTATTGAAGCCACGTAGCATTGTTCATCCCTCAGCTATGCTCGAATAGTTAGTTATAGTATCCAAGTGTGAAAGTCAATAAATATTTTTAGGGTATAGGCCTATTCAATAATTGCAAATAAACGGCTAGGTATCGTCTGACACAATTAGGTTATGGTTATGTACTTTGGTTATTCGTGTTGCGTGTTAATTAAACACGTAATAAACCAGAGTTCACTAGTGACACAGTGAAGGGTTATGGTCAAGAAAATAAATGCAAAATTAAACTCTAATAGAGAAATATACCAAACAACGAACAACGAACTCTATGTAAATAAACAGAAGAAATCGCTGAAAATCATATTTGATAAATAGAAACAAAGCCAAACGAAATAATACACTAAATAGCGAAAGTATCTGTAGGGCATTCCTCTTCACTTACGTTTCGTCGGAGTGACATCACCGAGAATCGAACCCGTGAAGGTCCGATCCCACGATGAAGACGTGAGTGGCCGTGGGGGTAAAGGCGTCACGTTTTCATCGTGGGATCGGACCTTAACGGGTTCGATTCCCGGTGATGTCACTCCGGCGAAACGTAAGTGCAGAGGAATGGCATACAGATACTTTCGCTATTTAGTGTATCATTTCGCCGTTGGCTTTCTGTTTCTATTTATCGAACTCTATGTGTGGCTTAAAGTGGAATTTAAGCGGCATGCGCTTTAAATATAAAGGGGCGAACGCAGAGCGTGTTCACGCACATATTTACATTGCTTTATTGAATTTTTCCAATGTCCGTAGTTTAATTGCTGCAGGGATGAAAGGCGGCAGAAGCGGCAGTTCGCCTTAATTACTTCTTATATGTACACTTTGTGTTAAATTATCCAAATATTTCCGAAACACCTCTTTTCTCATTTCTTTACAGTCTCAGCGCAATTCAAGCTTCACGGTATCAACAGATAGTGTTATTTTATTATTTGCTTTTATCCAACAAACAACTTCTGTTTTTCCGGGATTGGTTAACAAAATTGGTTTCCAGCTCCACCCATTCTTGGAAGGTAATTTGTTTGCCCTGACAGACGAAATTTTACTACTTTTTCTCTCATCTAGTTACGAGCTCGTTCTTTCACCCTCCCTTCTGATTTTTTTAGGCTCGTCTTTTTACCACCAGGGGTGTTGCTTTTTAGGTTTGGGTTCAGTTCCAGCAATAATGCAATATACGTGTGGTGACGACGCAAGAACCCTTTTTATTACTTCTACAAAAGTAATAAAAATCAATCCAGGTAAAGACGTCGCCACAGGGATGCCAGTTTGTTTTGTAGTAAAGAACCCTGGGTCCTTAATCCATGGGATGTTCGTTCGGCATCCGGCTAAGAGACTTAACCGCACGAAATAATTTCCGATCATACCGCTGCTAGAATTGCCGCAGGATCACATCGCAAACTAGAGAAGCCATTTTGGGGGATGGGTGTGAGGGGTGGGGTTTGTGTGTAGTGGGGGAAGATTCTACAGAATGCCATCCTACAAAAAACTAATATTCGACCCGCCGTGCAAGCACTGCAGTGCTTTTTTTTTATTATTATTTATTTCTGGATTTGCCCTTGAGTTGAAAAACCCGAAAACAAAGAGTAACAACGAAATAATAGGCGAAATAAAGAACGTATCTGCACGGAATTATACCACCCGGAATCGTACCAGCAAAGATAGTTACGTCCCCTAATTGAACTGAAAGGGTGGAATTGCACTCTCCTCCCTCTTGCATGATCGAGACGTTAGCTGCTTTCTACCATGCCGGAAGTTAGGAATGGTAATAAAGTTTTAATAAGGTTCCACAATGTTTGTCAAAGGGTTTTCTTCAGAGAATCGAAGGCTCACGTGATGAAAGGCTATGCCAATCATAGTCGCCCTGAAATTTGGTTCATAGGATACATTTTCAATCTTCAACACGAGCAGTTTTCGGATGCAGTTAACAATAAGATGCTGACATCCTTCTTTAATGTCAGAACGTAGAAAAAAATTCTGATACATTTTGACGAACAAGTTTAAATTTTCAGTGTGCATAAAGAAAAAAGCAACTTCCGGAACATCCGAAACAATGAGCAAGAGTGATAGCCTATTATGACCTAGATAAAGAACGAATTGTGTGATTGTGCGCCATTATTTATTACGTTAAATTTTTCTGATTTGCAACCATCATTGACAACGCTTTTTATATTGAATTAACGGTACTGCAAACAAAATTAACCTAGAACATCAAGTTAAACTCTTAAATGGATAATTTAGAGTGCATTCATTACCACATGGATTATTAACGCAATCTGGAAAAATTGCGTTAAATCCGCCTGGTAATGAATGCACTATGAATTCTCAATTTAAGAGTTTAACTTGATGCTCTAGGTTAATTTTGTTTGCAGTACCGTTAATTCAATATAAAAAGCGTTGTCAATGATGGTAGCAATAAAGAGTTCCAACGAAGAGCTATTACTACCCAAAGGAACAGTGTGGCACGCGGATTATGATTTTGATTTTAGCAAGGGGCACCTAGCAGCAGCAGAATGCCTCCAGAAGAACCGCCAAAAGAACAGCATTTTATTTAAAAATAAATCTACGTCTTCAAGCTTTGATGTGGATCATTAAACGTGACCTAAAGTTGTCTTTATCTCCACTGCCAAGGTGAAATTGTTTACGTCGTAAATTATGGATGTTAGTTTTGAAGTCGAAGATGGCGACCGTCTGCTTTAGCTTGGCCAAGCGTGTTAATCCGTTCTTATACACCTGACCTTAGATGATGTTAAGCTCTTTAAAGCGCTGTTGGTGTGCAGCAGCGTCTAGCCATTAAGGCCTTCCTCCTGTTTTCTAAAGCGAGGGAAGGGCAAAACAAATTTACTTTCATTAAGGCGACGTGGAAAAATTTAAACAAAACATTCGCGTGAAAATATCCCACTAAACCAGACAAGAGCTGAAAAAAAAGCGATGTTTAAAAGTTGAAAGAGTTATTTCGTTGCACCTTCCAGCACTTTTACGTCATCCACACTAAGAAATCAAGATAGCGGCTAAGTTTGGTGCAACGTGACGAGGATTCCTTTGCCTAATGATGCAAGCATGCGGTGAGAAGATAAAGCTGATGATGATGGCAGAGATGATGATATGATGGTGATGCAGTTAATGATGAGATGGTGTTGATGATGATGATGACGGTTAGTAAGAAGTAGATGACACATGTGCAGCCTAAAGCAAAGCTGTTTGCTACAAGCACCTAAAGCAGTCAAGTTTATTTGCATCCCACCTTTTTTCTGGGTGTCTTTGGCCTCCGTCGGCTGCTCCGCGACGTCCAGTTCCACTGCTACTTCACCCTTGGCGCCGGGCTCGACACTTGCTTCTGCTGGACCCTCCGATGACACTGGCACAGGTTCAGCAATAGCAGAGTCAGCAATTTTATCCACAACAGGCTCATCACACGGTTGGTCAGCTGCAACAACCGCCTCCGCAGAAGGTTTATCCTCTGGTTCTTCATTTTCTTTGCTTGGCACTTCGCTCTCCACTTCTTCTTCAGCAACTACCTTTCCTATCGTTTCTTCTGTTTCTTCCGAAATTTTTATCTCTGCATCCTCAGGTGCTTGGGTTTCTTCTTTGGTTTCCTCCCCGGCATCACTTTCT
Source organism: Lithobius crassipes (assembly GCA_034696965.1). Taxonomy (NCBI): domain Eukaryota; kingdom Metazoa; phylum Arthropoda; class Chilopoda; order Lithobiomorpha; family Lithobiidae; genus Lithobius; species Lithobius crassipes. Next base: position 4,795 of record JAQIUX010000130.1, on the reverse strand, counting down.
TTTGCTGATTCAGAAACATCGGCAGGAGTTTCTTCTGCAGGTTTGTCAGGTTCTTCTGATACCTCAGCTGCTTCATCGGCTGCTGCATCAGCGGCATCACCTGTTGCTGCTTCATCTACTGCTTCAACGGTAACGACATCATTCTCCGAAGCTTCTACAGCAGCGGTAACAGGGGTGTCTTCAGCTGCTGTTTCTTCTGCAGATTCCACTTCAGCTGCTTCCTCCTTATCTGCTTTTTCTTGGGCCTCCGTTTCTTCATCTTTTGTTGACTGCTTCTCTTCCTCTTCTACTTTAGCAGCTGAGACATCTACAGTTGCATCTTCACTTTCTTTTTCATCGACTGAGTCACCTCCTACTACTTCATCTTTCTCTTCCTCTTTATCATCCTTCTGATCTTCTGCTGTTACCTCCTCACTCTCAGCTTTTGCTTCTTTTGTTACATCTTCTGTCTCACCTGCTTCATCAGGCTTATCAGCTGACTCTTTTTCTTTTACAGTTTCAGGTTCGTCAGTCCCAGCTTCCACATTTTCTGATAGTTCTTCTTGCACGGCTTCATCTGTACCGTTTGTTTCTTGTTTCCCTTCTACTTCTTCAGTAGCATCAGTTTTTTCCTCGCTCGCATAAGCTTTTTCGTCTGGTTTGCTTTCCTCAGGTTCTTCCTGAACATCACCGGCTTCTTTGGCATCTAATTTTTCAACACCTTCTACCGATTCTGCTTCCTTTTCGTCAATCTTTTCTTCAGCAGATTCTGATTCTTTATTCGCATCATCAACTTTTTCTTCCATCTCTTTTTCATCAATTTCGGCAGACTTTTCACCAGACTCCGATGGTTTTACTGTTTCTTTGGTTTCTTCCAAATCTGCCTTTTCTTCTCCTTCTTCTTTGTTGGAATCTGTTATGTCTCCAGCTATTTCGCCATCTTCTTTTTCACCCTCGGGCTTTTCTTGGTCCCCGGTGCCTTTCTCTTCAACAGACGACGATGCATCTGCTTCAGCACCTCCCTCTTCTGCTGGTGTAGCACCCCCTTCATGACCAGCTGTGGTGTCTTGGTCACCTGTTGCCTCATTTTGCTCCACAGGTGTCACAGCTCCGTCTGCCGTAGTGTCCACGTCGACAGTTTCTAGCTCTCCATCTACCATGTCTTCTTCTTGACCAGCCAGTTCACGGCTGCTGTCCTCAGCCAGTGCTTCTGTAGTTTCTATTGCAGCATCAATAAGTTGTTTGACTTTATGATTTACTTCTTTCTCTAAAATTTCTTTTTGATCCTTTTCTTCAACTTCACTGTTATCAAATTGATCTTTAGATTCAGTTTCCGTCTCATCTTTGTCCTTCTCATCTTCATCATCTTTTTGGTCTTCCTTAATATGAGACTTCTCTGATTCCTCCGTTTCATCAGCAGTGGGTATTTCATCCTGTTTTTCACTACTGGTCGTCTTCGTGTTGATTGAGTCGTTCGTATCGGGGGTGGGAGTAATTGATGTTGTGTCTTCTTGTTCCGTTTCAACTTCTTTTGGGGTTTCATCAGATGTCACAGGAAGCGTTCCAGAAGATTCATCGTCTTTGATATTGACATCTTCTGATGCGTCTTTCTTTTCGACATCTGTTTCCGCTTGTGCGTTTGTTTCTTCTGTATTACTTGCATTATTTGTGATTTCAGCATGATCAGCCGTAAGTTCCTGTTCCACGTTTGGCACCATTTCAGGCACTTCAGACTTGACATCAGGCACTACACTGGAATGTCTTTCGCTTTCACTTTCATTATCGATATTTTCAGCTTCTTTTTTGGATTCTTCGCCTTTTTGTTCAGAGTCCGTTTCTCCCTCTGCTGGTGATTGTTGATTTTCTTCATCAGCCTCTTGTCCATCACCAGACTTTTCTGCTGTAGGCACTTCATCAGCTTCAACCACTGACTCCGTCTTTGACTCTATTTGTGATTCAACTTCAGGAGTCGCTGTCCGTTCTATCCTTTCTTCCACGCCAGATGCTGCTTCTTCTTCCACTTCTGTGTCATTTTTACTGTCGTCTACCTGGTTTGATGCAACACCTTGCTCCTTCATCTTGCTTTCTTTTGTTTCATCGGCTGACTTGGCTTTGTCTTCCCCAGCGGTGTCAGGCTGGTCATTTAATTCCTCTTGGCTAGCTGCACCATCAACTTCAACATCTTCATTTTTTTGTTCGTTTTCACTGACGTTTGTTTGCAACGTCGGTTCATCGTCCTCTGCAGTTGTGTCTCCTTCTTTTAACTTGGAATGTTGTTCATTCGTTTGATCGGCTTCTATTTCTAAACCAGTTGCCTCTAATGAATCACAGCTACCTGCCACCGATTTGTCGGTATCTCCATCTTTTCCCGAATCGGGCCTTGGTTCTCCATCTGTTTCATTTTGTTGGTGATTACAGACAACAACAACATCGTCATTATCATCTTTTTCCTCTTCCTTTTGGCTATGTTCGACCTCAGTCGATTCTCTAGAAGTTTTATTATCTTCTTCTAGTTTAGAGTCTAACAATTCATTACTATCTTCTACGATGGCTTCTTTCTTACTTTCCTTTAGTTCTATTTCACAAGCATTTGAATTACCTACTCCATTGACATCTTCGTTCGATTCTTCTTTGGATGCCTCAACTAAATTTAGTTCCTTATCAGCACTTTCCTCATTCTTGTCAGCACCGTTCTGCTTTGAGCCATTGTTAAGAACTTCACCTGGCGCATGTTCATTCACAGTCTGTTCACCAGTGGAAGTTAGTTTATCATGTCCGTTAACGGTCGTTGTGGTGGAGGAAGGGGCTTTATCCGTAACTGGGCTCCCCCCTCCATTCACAGCTGCAGGCACTTGTTTCTCACTAGCGGCAGGAACTGAAGAGGCTGCGGCTGAATTATCGACATTGTTGCTATCACTGTTAGTTTGGGCGGATCCCGGACTCGGGTGATTGACAGCCCCTGCTAAGCCGTTGGTACTTTTACCTTCGTGGTTGAGCTTTCCGTCGTCTCCTCCATCAGCAGGTACCGATTTTGTCGGCGATGAGTGATGGCTTCCGGCATCGGCACCAACACCACCGCCGTTCACACCGTAATCTTGGCCGTTGCCATTCTTGATCTTTTCGTGGCCGTGGTTGGCGGCCTGCTCATTTTTCTCGTCCATGGCGGTGGGAAAGAAGGATATGACTTAGATGTGTAGCTGCAGGTTTGGGGAGTCCTCGTCTCTGATTATGTTACATCCCATTCACACCACGAGTTCGGCTTGTTTGATCACAGGCTTCTGCAAAAACATCAACAGAACACAAAACTCCTCAGGAAGGCTGAAACATTAGTTAAACCTAACCAGTACACAACACTACACTTTTAACACAAAAGAACTTTAAATCAAACTAAACTTCAAAACAAAATTAGTCCGACATAGCGTCCGTCAGATGCGTTACATACCGTTGTTGCACCACTATTGCTAGCTTTAAAAAAGGCATAAGCTGAGGTATTAAAAAGTATAAAAACTAGCGGAAGACTTCTCAAGCCCTAAAGGAAATGCAATATTAAGACTTTTCAAGCCGTCTGGAACCGCTAAACTACACTAATCTGCGGCAGAGATAGTATCAGACGTGCGCAATGCTACACTGCAGCTAAGCTGGCACACGTTCATATCACCGCAGGACGGGGGGAGGGTATAAGGGGGCAAGTTTGAGGTGTGTTTCGCACAGGCAAAGAAGGCTTACAAAACCGAAACCTGTTATGTTTCGTCCGTACCGGAAGCACTACGGTGTGGTTGTGTGGCTACAGTTGGCGATACGGAAGAAGAAGCAGAGGAAAAGAAGGCCGATTGACGGACGCCGGGCGGCTGATGCGTCGCCTGCCCCCGCCTGCCTGCTATGGCGCTGCTAGCGAGGGAGAGAGGGGCATGACGGGAGCAGAAGCCAGCAGACGGGAGAGCGCCGATCAATACGGTCTGCGCTCCTGCCTCACGGCTGTCTGGGAAACCCGTTACCATGACAACGCATCGGATGACATCAGCAAGTTGGGCTTGCATCAGCTGATCACCTTATGGGTCAAGTCCAACTAACTGTTAGGAGATCCCGAAGAAAGGAACCTCCCCAACTTAATCCTCCAAGGACGTGCGTGATAATGCAAGCCATGGATATAACAGGGAAAGTTGGTAAGAGATTGTTTGTTAAAACTGAGGTTTGTTTGAAATAAAGTCGGAGCGTGTGGACGTGGTGGAAATCAAAGGACAATCCTATATGAAGTTTCAGGAGGAAGTCGTCGTAGTTAGGTACTACATTTTTATTTTTATTTGTTGCAGTAACGGTGGAGAGATTTGCTCGAGGGATTTTTCATCCTCGGGGTTTTTTATAACACAAACCAATGCTATTTCATTTCCCCGGGAGCAATGAAATGTCATTGGTTTCTGTTACAAAATCCCCGAAGATGAAAAATCCTCTGAGCAAATCTCTCCACCGTAAGTTAAAAAAAATTAAATAGGGTTTAGCTATTACAGTAGAGATATCCCACCACGTTTGACCAACTATAAATTTGACAAAATATACGTGTGTAATATATTTTGCACTTAAAAATTGACCCAATGTACTATACATGCATTATTTTGACACAATTTTGTCGTTATCTGTCCCCGTAAGCAAACAATAAATTCGTCGCAAATTATTTTTAAAAATGAAAAACCAAGAGCCAAATAATAAACGAAACCACGAAAGTTACTGTCCGCTATTTTTACTCTTCGTCGGAGTCATATCATGTAAAATCAAACTCGTCAAGGCACGATCCCAAATTGCACGTGACGTCTTTACTATA
>JAQIUX010000129.1:0-11727 GCA_034696965.1 Lithobius crassipes | reverse complement strand
GAGATTTTTATACCGAAGTCGGTATTTCGGTATTGACTTATTGTCGGTATCGGTTTCGGTTTTCAAAAATAACCGATATCGCGATAAAAATACAGATACCGCCCAGCATTATTAAGAGGCCAAGTTAGGCGCAAAATGAAAATGTGTGAATAGCTCAAAAAGCAGTTATTCATTGATAATCGTTTGTCTTTATTAGTATCATGGAGAATGAATAATATTAGGTTACAAAAATTATAGATCTGAACACGCTCCAATGGCAACATTGATATTCAATGAACCACCTTTTAAAGTCGCAAAACTGTGTATACAGCTGTTGAACTAGCACCGTAATTTAAGTTTGACTAATAGGCACAAACAGCAGATGATGTTTCAATTACTAGCCGACAAAATGCACTAAGAGACTACTATTGTATTTTTGTATAACAAAAAATTGTTAGGGCCTAATTAGGTTTCCTGCCATACAGTATTGGATTGAAAACATTAAATTCTGATTTACAGACACCCCGTTACCCTCAAAACACAGATTAATATGCAAGTTGTTAATGATTCTAGCCTCATACTCAACATTTAGAAAAAACTTGACATTTATTAGGCCCTAGCAGCCTGACATCTATGAACTTGCTACTAGGCTAGTCTAAAAAAACAAAATTGAAGTCAAGTACAGTTGTATTTGTACACACACTACCAGTATTAGGCAACAAAATGTTTCCACAAAGTCAAGTCACTTAGACATTAGTAATAATTTATGAACTATTACCTAACCTTTGTCTGGTGGAATTCCGCTTCATGTCGATGACACAAATTTGAATCCATCACAAGATCTCAACCAACACCGATCTAAAAGATTTTAAAAACAAATATAAAACACAGCACAGAAATAGACATTAGAGCCACACACCTTTTATGCACGCACACTGGAAAAATCATGACGGGTTCAGAAATGTTTTACTCACCAATTTTCGAATTCCATCTCGTCTCAATTCAAGCGGCACAACAAAAGAAGAATGTCAGACAAAAAGTATTATTTTTTTTCAGAATTCCCAATACCGGCAGTTGCTGTATGGGTAGCACACAAACGACGTAACTTTAGTTAGATTAAACGCGCCAGTTGCGAATAAATAATTTAATAAATAGTGGGGGAAAATCTAAGTTTCTGTTTTGTCCTGTAATACACTCAATTTGTCATTTCGGCCGAATATTAATCAAGTCGTACAGATGGCACGACCGCCACCGCGTGTAACAACCAAACACAGCAGAACAACATCCTTCGCATAACGAGACTCGAATTGTAGTCGAGGTCTCCAGCTGGGTGCTATTTAAACATTGTTGACGTCATTATTGCACTCCTTTGCTTTTCATCGAGTTACTAAGCTGGCTCCGGTTCTGCGCTTACACGAATATCACGTAACAAAAGACAAGTTTCTTAGCAACACAGATCGTCGAACGTCACTTGTCTTTAGTTGTTGATAACAATGACACGAGTTTATGATGGTTCAAACTGTTGTCCTGTTCCCGCGGCGACCATTTTGACATTTATTTACGTTTTCGTACGAAGGTAGTAGCTACGGTTAGTGCATTGTAAACAGTGCTAAAAGCGAGAAAATAATTTAACTCAATGGTTCGGTTAACAAAATAAGAGTTGCGTTACACGATAAGGGTCAAACAACATCCTAACGTATTACAGAACAGACACAGAAACAAGAGAAAACCCAACAACGCAATTTTTCACGAAAACTTGTCCGCCATCTTGGAATGCGTTCATATACGTCACTGAAATAACCCACACGACCTCAGTGTTAGCCTGATTGGCCCATTTCTGAAATTGAATACGAAAAATCTTCGCTTAACCGAAGTAATACACGTAGAAAAGATATTTGGATGGTAGCTTCCCCCTGTCTGAATATGTTAATATCTTGACGGGAATTATAGTAAACATTTCTGTAACCGCACGTATCGCATTTCTAGTTACTTTTTCTTATTAAATTCTGGAACGTCTGGTTTTGGTCGTCTTGTGTTCTACTTTTCGTATGAAATTCCGTCGAGATCGTCCAGGCTTTTCAAAGGCAGTTCTCTTGATCGTTTTTATTGAATGATTGAGTAACTGCTGTACGCATAATTTTGGTTTAGAATCTTGAATTAATTTTTTTTAGTAGAAAATCCTCTTTTTCCATCGCTGAGCACTTATTTTCTCCTTGTTGTGTTTTTTTTTGGGGGGATGGGAGGAGCACATCTGAAGCCGTTGGAGGTGCGACGGGTCGACTATCTTTGCTGTCTTTTTTTTTTTTGGCTGTGACCTTCTGCACCACAGTAGGCCTGGCCTACATCGAAGCAAAAGTACATCCGAATAGATAGATATCATCATTCTGTGCTTTAAAGTTGTTCCAGATACTTGCCGCCGCCAGCCGCCAATCACGGGTGGGTGTCCCTTTTCTGCTTCTGCCGATTTGTACGGGACGTACCAAATTAGTATGATATTAAATTTCACGTGGTTCGTTCGACTTGTAGGTTCCAGTTCGTTTGCGTTCCATACCTCATTAAAAGTGCAAGATCGGTTTTACCTTTCTTTTTTTTGTTGGACGAGTCTGGATTTTATCAATCATCAAGACAAGATTGAGAGAGAACAAGAAGATACAAACTTTGCAGAGTTGGATGGACCAGGTGCATGGGAAGGTTTCCCAGTCCAGTCGGATTAAGGCAGTAGTATTAATTAAGCTTTCCTTCGATCGTGCTCAGCTAGAATATCGTTCTATATCATATTAGAGAGAGATGGTCGCCGTCGCCTCTTTCTTCATCATCATCAAGACAAAGTTCCTTTTTTGTTGTAGGCAACGGGCGGGGTTACCAGTGCTTTGTATTCCAATCTGTTGTGATGTCAACTGTCATTCCCCATTCGTCATAGTATACTGCCTGGGAAAGCAATCGCACCAATGACAGTACAGTACGGTTGTTCTAGCACAAACGAATGAATCTAAACGGATATTTTTCTTAACTTTCTGACAATAATAGCTTTAGCAACTTAGGCATGAGTTAGACTGGCTGGCTACCCAGACGTTGGGGTCCATGAATGAATGGTTTCTGTGCTCTTTGAAATCTACCCACCTGCCTAACTAATTATTATTGGGATCGGGCAAGTCGAAATTGCGATAGTTGTTTACCCATTCTTTTTTAGGGGTGAGCTTATACCTATTTTTATTGCGTTCAATAATTTTAAGTATCCATCATCGCACAGTATCCGGAGCGGGAGTGGACCCTCCTTTCCCCTTCCCCTATCTCCCTTAGCTTTGATAGGTCTAGGGAAGACTAGATCTGGCTGGGGACTAACTATGTGACTAGTGGATATATACTTCGCTATAATTATGGGGTATGAGAGTGCCGCAGGTCATGACGATGCCGGTGTCAACCAGTTGTAGGCCAATATCATTAAATTTATTTTATCATTTTATTATGCATCATAACCTTGTGAAATAATAGGAATTCCCGCAGACGTGTTCATCACCCCTGTAAGTCATTTTTTAATGTTTGAGCCTCATCTCGCAGGCCGAAAAAAATGCCGACGATACCTTCCTTCCAAGTAGCTATATCGTTAACAACTTCAACAACGCTTGCCCCCATACATAGGCAAGCATAGAGACATACTTATTATTACTAATCATAATAAAAGAAACGTCGGCAGACCTAAGTAAGAATTTAGACTTCTAACAAACTGGTCGATTCGACCTAAAAAGATCTTTAGTAAGTTATGAAGAGTTGTCGGATGTCCTTTACGGAATTCGAGCACGAACGCAAAAGAAATCAGTACAGTATCAGAAATCAGTATCAGAAAATTAAACTAATTATATCTATGTGAAAAATATTACATCTCAAAAGTTGCTTGCTGTACGTCATCTGTCTGCCCTACCCCGCCCCTGCTTCATGTAGGCTACGTTATCTGTCTGCCCTACCCCGCCCCCCTCCCCCCCCCAAAAAAAATCATACGATTCTCCCAAGTTAAAAAGTTCCAAAGGGGTGGGGTGCGGGCGGCGGCGAACCAGTGAGAAGTAGCCTAGCAGCTCTTTTCGTGCAATAATTTGCTATTAATGGAATGTCAGAGTTTGAACTGATTTTGACACCGGTGAATGAGCATCTGCTACTATCTCAGATATTTTTTGTAACAATCATGTTGGTGGAAAAAATCCTTTTCTAACCTGCGAGAATCACAACACAAAATATTCGGTTGTTGTTATTGTTGCACTCGGCAAGATATATGCCTAGCAGCTATTGTTGTTAGATTATGACTGTAAATCGCTACCCCCCCCCCCACGCACGCACTGTTCGCGCATGCGGCGAATTGTAAATTCGGAGGCTACCATTCTAAAGCAATATACCAAGTAATAGGTTCTAGGATACGATGACGTGGGAAGAAGTGCTCTCCATATTATTTTATAACAAAAGAATAATCGTAATGCCCCACCTCCCTCCCCTCCAGATTCACGAAAAAGTCTCACCCCCCCCCCAAGACAGGATACAGACAGACAGACAGACAGACGAAGGGCCTAGGGGTGGGGGTGCTAAAAAAAAAACAGTAAGAGAACACACACCTCGCTCATACATAGCCGACGCGGAAGAGGATGGGGCACACCACACAGGCCGGGCTCTGTTCTGGAACATATATACAGGCCTACAATAAAAAGACTGACGGGCGGGCCACAGTCAACCCAGCAGAAGTTAAAATATCAATGTAACAGTCACAATAATTGGACTATATTATATCAAAACAAATCTGATAGACAGGGGCTCTGTCCTGGAACATTCATTATACAGTCCCACAATAAAAAGACTGGCTGGGCACAATCAACCCTGTCGCAATTGGAAACATCAATCAATGTGACTGCTCAAAAGATATTTAAGATAAATAATAAAAAAAATGCTTTTATAATTCTACACTAAAGATAAGAAAAATAATAATAATAACTATTATGACGACGAGAATATCTCCCACGTGGCTATGACTTTCTTTATGCGTTCTGTACAAATATATAAAAGAAAATAGGTTTCATAACATGGTCACAGGGAGTATGTATGAATATTAGCTTATATTGGAACGACAACCTTGCTTGTTACGGGGATTCCGGGTTCTCCAGTGCGGAAATCCGGCGCATACGCCATTATGGACAAATCTCAGTCAGTCCTTTCCTGCTGGAATTATCAACAACCTTGTGGCAGGGATTCAGGGTAGTCCAGCCCAGCCAGCCCAGCCCAGCCCCGCCCCGGAGGAGTTTTTGAGTATGTGAATGAATAACTGTGCGGCGCGGGGACCGAGCCCCAAAACTAACAAAGGAACAAAAAAGCTTTGTTTGATGAAGGATAAAATAATTACAGTTACCGTATTTTATTTTTGCGCAATAATTGCATAAGAAATTTGACTTCTTGGCCGCGATCGTTTGTTTGTTAACAATGGCCGCAAAACTGTACAGTCCATTATTATTCAATTCCAGTGATTTTGGGCCAACAGAGAGTTAGCATGACTCCAGCAGCTAGCTATGGGATAATAAAACAGCAAGCTAAGCTATTAATGTGGTTACTTTATTAAAAATGTAAATGACGCGGGGACCGACCGAGCCCAAACCAATGAAAAATGCTTTGATGAAGGGTAGTAAATTATATTTATTTGCACCCGACATCGTAAATATTATTTTGGTAGCAGCATTTTTGTGATGGGCTAGGCTAACTGGCCAGTACGGTAGAAACAATTCGGATGCGATGTTAATACGCAGTGAATTGTTGGTAAAATGTGTGTGTGGAATTTTTTTTGTCATATCATATGGACTGGATTTATTTATTTATACATTATGTTTTAATTATATGAAATTGTATAGGACTTCCCCCAGCTTTCTAGGGCTTCTTTTAAGCTCTGCGGTTCGTCTCGAGATTCTACCCCCGTCTTATACTGGGGGAAAAACAGCAAGGTGCTCCGTAGGTTCTTTCTTTTGAAATGCAATTCCGCCATATTTGCAAAAAAACTGAAAGAGTGGGCACCTAACAGTTGCAGAGAGCCATCAGGTTTTTATGGCTTCTGTGTTGAGTCACTGCCACCCGCCTCCAACAAAAAATGTAGAAGATGTGAGCACTATCGTTTTGGCTTCTTGCTATGAGTTGTATGAATTGTAAGAGAGCTGCAGTAGGCCACAGAATGATGTCTAACAAGCACGCCAACGAACATTCTTTTACGCTGCTGCCTTTTTTATTTCATCTCCTCTGACTCAGTGCGCGTGTGTGAAAGAGAGAGAGGCAGGCAGGCAGGCAAGCAAGCAAGCAAGCAGGCATGCACGCTTTCTTGCTCGCAAGCACGGCGAGGGGACTCGTGGCGCCATCTGTTGAATAGGAACGATACGAAATTGAGAGCACCGCTGCGTGATTTCCCAACTGTTTTTTGGGTTTTTTTTTTTCCGGAGTAAAAGATCAAATTCACAGGTTAGACTCTCTCGTTGGGGACGTCCCTTCCCCCATTTGTATGGTGTATACAGGGGAGGGGGGGGGGACGAAAAGAGGTGTGCGTGAAATCGGCTTCCACTGTTCTAGTAGGCTAGTAGTGAGTTGATCATTTATTAACGACAAGACTTAGTGTTCCAAGCAAACCGGCAGCCATTTATTTATTCATTGTTTCTTTGGTGGATTTTTTCATAATTTTGTGACCTTCACGCCATTGATGTTTTTCTGCCAGCATGCAAAGGGAGTCCCAGCAGTTTGTTTCATAATGACATCAAGTTGCCTACAATATTCCTAAGTTTTTCATTTCAGCGTGTTTCTTTGAGTCACCAACCAGTCATATTGGTCTCAGATACACGTGCAATGTAGGCCTACTTCAGAATGATGTCCAGCTAAAGCCTCGACCACGACCCCACTCGATCCCAGCCGCAGGTTGTCAATACTATATTATTATTATTATAATTTATTATATAATTATATTTTTAGGTTAAATGAACTTGGATTGTGTTTAATTATTACCGTTAATCACTCTTCTTTAAAAAAACAAACAACCAATTGTAAAATCCTGCTACAGTGTTGGAAAACGCCTGTATGTAACTGCAGCTGCTCTCTCGACAGTTTATAGGTTTTAAATACCAACAATACTTAATGAAGGCACATCCTACGGTTAATGTTGATAAGAGATCATAAACAGGGTGTGTGCGTTGTGTGTGTGGAACCTACTACGCTCCCGGTCCTCTGCCAACCGCGCGTACGCATACATACACATTCAGACACACAAACACCTTACTCGTGCGCAGCTAAAACCCCATTCTGGTGTCCACTGTTTATCTCCACTTTAACGCTGACTGATTTCACAATTTATGCCCAAAACTTGGTGTGTGTGTGTGGTAATTATTAATAGTACAACAGCAGAAAAAAGGGAAGACTCATATTAAGAGACACAATCTGTTTGGAAGACATAATCTGTTTGGATCTTCTAATTTGAGTCGGGTGTGTGCGTGTGTGTTGTTTGACTTCATACTTATTCCAGACGTGGTCCATTATAGCAAAAATAATGCATCTTGGATGTATAATGACAGTTGTGAGCCGGGGCCGGGGGATCGCTAGAAACGGCGGGGACATAATTCACGAACTAATAATTAGGCCTAGGCTCCACACCAAAAAAAAATTCTTTCACTGAATGAATGAACTGTGTGATGCCTAGAAGTTTCTTGCGACAACCGCGGCCTGGACTTTCTTTATAATTATATAGTTACTTACTGTGAAGTCTGAACTCAATCACGCACTCCCCTACTACTTAGCCAATTTTTATTTTTTTTTAATTAGAAGAAATCCGGATCTCTTCGGAGTGGGGTCAGTCTAGGCTTGGAAGGATAATTATTAAATGCATACAGCAAGTATTATAATTGGCACACATCGTTGAACCAACCTGGAATTGCGACAATGGTATTATTATGATATGCCGCTCTGCTAGTATTCATATAATTGATACTGTTTGGTGCGTTCGGTCGCGCTGGATGAGAATGCCCGATGCTTCTTCTGTGTTGATTCATCCCTGCTTTATTTGATTATTGCAAATTAATATCGGTGTTGTCCCAACAAAAAACATCACCATAATTTGTCACACATGAAGAGCTTGTAATAACGTTAGCCCCACAATATGTGGGAATTACAAAATGGCTATGGAGAGAGAACATGTAAATATCGGCAGACAAAAAAAAATCCAGGTCCGTTACTAGGTTGTTCCGCCTAGTAAGTAAGGTACTGTGTGATTCCAAGTTGAGAACGAGTTTCATTGCATACTTGACAAATTTCCGATTTATATCTTGAAAACCAATTATTATAGTATTTGAACGACAAGAACCCTCCTCAGGGGAGAACTGTGTGTAATCCAGTCTTCCACAAAGTACACAGTCAGTTACACTCAAAAATTAAATAACTGAAGGTGGAAGGCAGCAATCTCTCTCGTTGTTGTTGTTGTTGTTGCGATGTTATGTCGATCCACCAGTACGGCCCAAGGGAAATCCGGAGCGGGCAGCCCCGCGCACCCCCCCCCTCCATCCCAAGCCTGGATAGAGAGAGAAAGGAAATTCATAGCACGTCGCGTCGTGACGTGACGCAACGCTGGTGAGATCATCTTGTCTAACTGCCTTTCGTTTGTTACTGTATGTGAACCATTAACATTGGGTGCACCAATGACCCATTTTGAATATAATTTAACTCGGTTTGCTGCTATTAATAGCTAGGGAATTTTATACGAAAAAATAATTCCAGATTGCTTCTGTTTTTTTTCCCCAGGATAGTTAGTTTCTGGTACCAGCCGCACAGCTTCTACATAAAAGGTGGTAACTCTATCCTTGCCTTAGTGACTTCATTGGGTGGTGATTTCCCCAAATTTGATACAAGAATAACAAACAACATACAGACAGACAGTCAAAAGTTCTATAATATAATAAAACCATTCAAATATGATCATAGAAATGCAGGAAGATGGCGCTATGTAGTCGAGGCATTGCGGTGCTGGTTTGGGGGGCACATACTTACAGCTATTTTCAAGGAGGAGTGGACGTACACACACACACACACACACACATTATATTATGTTAACCTTCCTCAAATAATATAAACAGTGAAGGAAATACAGTAATTTCTTCTGCGAAGCTTCCAGTACTTTCCAACTGCAAACCTTCCAGTACTTTCCAGGTTAACAAGCAGCTATAATTTCAACACGTCATACTTTTTAATTTGTTACACAGGGACAAGTACAATGTTTAAAAAAAAAAAAAAACAGCTTAAAGGAGGCAAGATACTGACTGCCAAAGAAAAAACCAAGCCATCCATTATTTTCATATTATGTATGGCCTACTAGATCTCACATTGCTTCTTAATCCATGACGGTACCGGTATGTATGCAATTCCAAGGGGTGGGGTGGGGCCCTCCTCGCCAGGATGAAACATAATTCCACTCTGGAATAGCGCTCTAACATCCAGAGTTATTTAGAGGTAGAACCATAACAGTTTTCTCAGTGGGCAATGATTTACCAGCCATAATTCAATAGTTTTTTATTTTTTAAAGTAGGTTTCATAGCAAGACCTCCTCATTTTTGACTGTCTTCGGCAGAAAAATGATAGCAAAAGTAGGGTGCCTCCCTGTTGCATGCCTCAGGTTTATGAACATTATAACGTCCGAGTCTAACGATCTTTCCTTGGGGGGGGGGGGGGAATTAAATCGTAGTCTTAATACCGATTCGTATGTACAAAGAATGTATAGGGCCTACGGATAGGCGGCACACACACATATAAAAACATACTTACTAATCGACTGGAATAATGAATAATCTTCATAATAGTAGAGTTCTGAAAATCGTAACCAATCTTTGCAGTTGTACAGTAACAGATCGGTTTATTATTTTATTTTGTTTGAATTGCTTGTTTGTTGTCTGTAGTGATCAATGGTGCAACGACAATGCACCTACTACGCTACTAGACCAGAGGAAATAGCAATAATATTAAATTCTGATTGCTGAACGTTACACATTTCTCTCAGTCTTCGGCATGCAATCGGTTCATCATTTAATAGTTGTGATTCTAAACACACACTCATCGTTAGCGACGACAAATACCGTTGTATTATAGTGACAAAAATCTTTATCGCGCTAGGCGTAGAATAAAAATACTGTACTGTATGGGGAAAGGGGGTGTGAACCGACCGGAGGGTGAGGGGAGTTGGTTTGTGGGGGCACGGAATAGGTTGTGTGAGAATAGCGACCTTTTTCACGAGGTCTCTATGTGCATACCATCACATCATGCATGTGCTGACAACCAATCTCGTTAGGAGCCAATCTGGTCTGTCTTGAGATTGTGCTGTGCGTTCTAGTCTAGACCTATACACTTTTTTATATCTCTGTGCCGATATTATTTATGCCGACAACAAGCCTATTTTATTTTGTTTTATTTTTAGAAGAGAGCACAAGAAACGAATGAATGAATGACTGAATGAACGCATGGATGGATGGATGGAATAATATTAGTCAGGATGATAAAAACCCCATTTCCTCAGAGAATTCATCCATCCTATTTCCCATCGCATGCCTTGAGTAAAGATTGGTTTTTCCAACTACTGCGTTATTTTTTGAGCGGGGAATCATATTTTGGCAACTAAATAGCAAAAATACCACAAAAAAAAAACTGACTATTTTGGCAAGTAAATAGCAAAAATACCAAAAAAACTGGCGGGTGTCAATCAAGATGGCCTGGTGAACTGGACTACCTACCTACCCTCACGTTTTCTGTGTTCAATAGTTTCAAAAAAAAAAGTTGGTTTCATGGCACAAGACCTTCTCCATCTTAATTTCTGCGGCGGCAGAAAAAAAATAACGTGTATATAATTACTAATCATTGGATTAATAATTATTAACCTACATAGTAGTAGGGTTCTGAAAAATCGTAACCAGCACTCTTTGCATATTTTGTGACACATCTTTTATTATTATTTTTGCATTGCTTGTTGTGTTGTCTGTAGGCTAGGGTCAATGGTAGCCTACTGTCTCGTCAGAATACATTTTCTTGGACCAAGAGTGTGCGTGCGTGCGTGCGTGTGGTAATATGAGCGCAAAGTCCTACACAGGATAAATGGCACACACATACATACATACAAGACAAGACAAGACAGACTGCCTAGAAATCATGACTCCCCGCGGACGAGCAGGACGGAGGGGGGGGGGCCCTGAGGGGGGTAGGGGCAAAGAGGAAAATGACTCGAGCCAAGACGAGTAACAGATCAAAACCGCCTGATGCTAATGGTGGTAGGCTAGTTCTTTTTGTCCGTAATACATTCAGGAAGCAATTTTTTTTTCTTAAAATGTAGAATAACTTCCACCCATCGCCAACTAGTTCCTTGCGCCTTTGAAATGCCTTGTATATTCACAGAAAAATGTCAATTTCGTCTGCCACGCGCTAGATCGCTTTTGGTTGGAATTGGAGGAAGTTTGAGTGGGTGAGCAGGGGGATGTATAGTTCGTTGGCAATATGTACCACAACTGGAAAACATGGAAACGGAACTTCAATGGTATGCAGTTTGTTGGTTCCTTAAGGCGTCATAATCATAAGATATAAAGTTTGAAAAAAAAACGTCCAGGATCTTTGCACTGGTAATTCACTAGGCTCCATCCAGTTGTAAATTGGATTTTTTTTTTTTACCAGACAAGATAAAGTGCCCCGCTGGAGGAATAGTTAGCCCCCCAACAAGAGATTTTGTAT
>JAQIUX010000128.1:0-11747 GCA_034696965.1 Lithobius crassipes | reverse complement strand
TATTTGTAGTTCGGTAGGTCATTTTGTGTAACTTGGCGGTCGGCCTTGGTGTGCTGATATCACTACTTTATTGGGCAAGTCCAACCGAGAACTTGGCGGTCTTTTTTTTACCACTTGTGGTTTTTTGGAGGATTCTTTTATAGTAGCTCAACTGCACACCTACTTATTATTTTTTTAGATTCCGATCAAATTACTTGATTAAGAATACACAGAATGTTAAAATACACATGATACCGTCGAAATCGATGGAAAAAAAGGTAAAAATAGGGACCGGATTTATGTTTTTTTGTTGACTTTGGCCCCCTCGAAAATTTTGTTGGCCTCCCCTGTTGATTATTTTCTGGTGAGGCGGTGGTTGTGGGGTGAAGAAAAAGGAACTATGGGGTCACGGATTGCGTCTTAGGAATGCAGAATTCAAAGAAACTGGCTTTCTTACTAATTCTACAAAAAAAAAAAATTAGCTCAATAAATATAATTTCTATCAAGTCCAAATTCACTCGACGCTGCTGTCTTTGGTTCATGCTGCCAAGGAAGTTATGAAGAACCAGTAAGCATCCCCTACGACATAAATAAACAAACAATGAATCGCTGTAAATGAGGTAAATATATACGAACAAACGAAGCGCAACAGCGAAATAATAAAGCAAATAACGAATTCTGTATGCTATTTCCCTGTACTCACGCTTCGTTGTAAGCATGCAGAAATAAGCAGGGAAATAGCATACAGTATTCGTTATTTGCTTTATTATTTCGCTGTTGCGCTTCGTTTGTTCTTATATATTTAGATTAGGTTAGTTTAGGTAGGTTAGGTTAAGTTAGATTAGATTAGCTTAGGTAGGTTAGGTTCGGTTACGTAGGTTAGGTTAGGTTGGGTATAGCTTAGGTCAATGCAACGAAGTTAATTTGGTTAAATGTGGGAGGATAGTTCTTTTAAAGCATGCTTAGTAGTAAGGTTTGACCTTGTATTCTCGTGTTAAAGTAAAATCTTTTATTTTTAATAACTCTCGTTGTGTAGGAAAAAATTCCCATCAAATAGCACTACATTTTTCTCTTGAAAATCCTAACAACTTAAAAAAAAATTAAGAATTCGGCATTTTTGTTCCGCGGCTTTTTTCCCACGGCTTTTTTTTCCTGGCTTTTTTTTCTGCGGCTTTTTTTTCCTAGATTCGCTTTGTCCGAATTTCGTTCTGTTTATTGTGCTCGCTCTTTTTGTTTATCCTCTACAAGTCCCCAATTTACGTGTCTACTGTACGACGTGTAGCCTATAAAAAAGTTACCATTCAGATGATTTTGAAGAGGTTCGTCATGGTCATCGGGTTTATGTCTATTAGCTCTCAGAATATTGCTTACAATACCATAATACATTATTCGAGACCAAACAGCCTTTTTTTAAGTTTGTTTTTCCTTATGCACCGAGTTTCTATTGTTTCTTCTGCTCTATTCCAACCATGTATGTCGTACGGCATGGACATTAGTTCATCGAAGGGAGAGGGTAAAAAAATCGAGCAATGAAGGACAGAAACTACTTTTTTCTAAGTGATCCACAAAATCCGTAAAGTGAGACCATGCCAATGTACAAATGATGGGATTGAAGTTGCATAAAGAGTCACTTTTTGGTCGAGGTGTTGAGTTTTCATCATTTTTAGGAAGTGAAACTCATGACAATAACTAAATAAGTAAATAAACCGAAGAAATCGCTGTAGATCACAGTTCGTATTGGAACACAAAACGCAACAGCAAAATAATACATCGAATAATAATCGAACGCGGGAAGGTCCAAACCCAAGATGATGCCTTTATCCTCACGTCCCCCGGAGCAGAATTTTTTTCGAGTGTCTGCGACGTTCCCCCACCCCTTAGAATGTGTCTGCGGGGGAGGGGGTGGGGGAAAGAAAGAAAGTAGGAGGAGGGAAATGCGCGATTTTTTTTGTGTGTGTGCAGAAGATAAATTCAACATATTACTGTAGTTTTTTTGGCTTCTCTTTCACACATGGTAGGCTATACCTATTTATGGCTGATTTCATTTGGCCTCGAGTTTATCCGAGTTTGTCAAAAAGTATTAGAATTTTCGGGTCAAGTCGAGTAGGCGTATTTTCTGTTTACTGTGCAAATGTTGAACCAATTAACAGTTGATAGTAATGCTGCCTAAACACATTCCACACTAAGTTAAAATTTAATGGTTCTTTTTTATTGTAATGCATTTTGATATTTTAAAAAAACATCAATTCTTTTTTTTTTTGCAAATAAAAAAATTATAAACTACATGCATGAAAATTAAACCATGTCTGTAAGATTCTCATTGTTCGTGCGGCTATAATTCCGCAAATCGCATATCAATCGGTTCCAGAGTTATTGAAATTTCGAGTTTTGAAGCAATTTGTCTGCAGGGAGGGCTCATCTGTCCGCGCATTTTCTGCTGTGGGGCTCACGCCCACTCCTCCGCTGCTAGAGATATACATTATACTATGAACTTTTGATTATACAAATACTTTCACTACTTGGTGTATTATTCGTTGTTGCGCTTTGTGTTCCCATTTATCAACGAGTCATGATAATGAAATTTATTTCTTATTTCCTACTTATTAAAGTAAATAAAGAAATAATTTCGTGAAACAATATAACTAAAAAAAAATCCCTTTTTTTGCTAGCTAAAAATACATTCTGACAAAATCGTATGATCATAAAGAGGACCTTTTACGCTAAAATGTGAATTATTGTTTTTAATAATTAATGTTAGCGAAACGGCAAAATAAATAAACCTCCAGTTTAGTTGGCAACGCTACAATAAAATAAATTCTCGTCGGACAAAAATGGACTTTCTTTCCGACATATTCTGTGAGCCAAAACTTGCTGTTATAATAAATAATATGCTCTAAATGGTGATATGACGACTGTTTGGAAAGTAGTTAGGATATGACTGTATGATTGTACCATAGCGATAACACAAAGTTTGTATTCATGATGCGTTAGCAGGTTTAATTTGTATGTGCCACCAAATGAGTTATGCTGTCGTATTAATTCGAATCCAATTCCTTAGTACCGTTTTTAAGGCATTTCCGGACGCCCCTCTCATTCACGATCAGTATGACTTGAATTTTTTATATTTTTGTGGGCTGTTTAAGAAAAAAATTACGTCAATAAGTGAATGTTGTCATCGAATATCGAATTAAACGGATTAAACTTCTTTTTTTTTTATAACAGTGCAGCTAATAAAAAAAATTTACTTTACTTGCTGGTTTAGAGCCCCCAGAAATTAAGTATTAACACCATTAGTTTTTAAATGAAGTTTTACCGAAAATGTGTGCTCTCAATCATTACTTACAAATTTTGACGTAAGCACTAATTGCACTTAAGACCTCATGCATAATCATCGTCGCAGATCACGATGGTTGACATGACTTTTATGTCACAGTCGTATTTTTTGCGTCATTTCTCAGTCCTCGTGCGACATAAATTAATGTAACGTCAACTATCGTCATCTGCGACCGTCACTGTCAGCGACGATGATTATGCATGATAGTGCTTTATCTGAAATGTTCACTCGCCCTAACTAGAAATAGGATTTTAATACTTGATCTTATGGTGGATACTAAATTTCTAAAATTTTTATTGTTAAACAATAATTTGATTTCAGTCTTTATCACACTTTAATAACACTTCTAACGCTAAATTGTCGGGCGCATGATTGTTCTTATTTGTTCAGATACTTGTACTACTAAGCAAATTTTTAATTAAAGGAATTTATAATGTGAACTAAACTTGAATAAACACCTGCAAATAAAAAAAATAAAACACACAAAAAAACATCTAGCCTATAAATCTTTTATTTGTTTTGAACAATTTTAGTACCATCGATGTCGATGCATGCCTAGGGCCCGTACTGCGCCCGTAGATTTAGCTTTAAAATTGTTACCAAAATGTGATAAAAACTGAAATCAAATTAATATTTATCAATAAAAAATTGATCGAAGTCGAATATCCCCAACGATCAAGTATTGAAAACCTATTTCTTAGTATAGTTAGTGTGAGTAAACATTTCAGATGAAGTACTACCATAATAGTGAACTGTTATCTAAAATGTTCGATATGTTACATGAATAATGTAACATATCGAAAACCCCATTTTCTCGATAAAATCAACAATAATTAAAACTTCCTTTTAGAATTGAATGGTGTTTACCTGGGAAATGTGAATCAGCAAGTAAAGTGAAATCAATTTATTGGCTGTGTTACTGTGTAGTAAAAATAAATAGTTCAATTAACCAAAACTCATTGAAAAGCCGTTTTAAAAATTCGATATTCCATCCAACATTTCACATGAATGTTGACGTCGTTTTTTCTTGTTTACAGCTTACATTTAGTGATTTTAGTGATTACATGTGTGAAGTTCATTTTTTTTTTTATGCTGATGACATTATTCTGATTTCAATTGATAAAGAGTTCAATAACATGTTTACTTATCTTCAAAATGAGTTTGATTATGCTAATAGCTATTTTAAACTGAATAAGGTTTTTATTAACGAAACTAAAACTCAATATACCTGTTTGAATAGCTGTATAAAATTAAAAAGAGCAACGGAAGTTAAATATCTGGGTTTTATATTTGACTCCAAGTGGAACTATAAAAAACATGTTAACGCAATGATTATTATGTTACGCAAATTAATGCCTAGCCTTTATAAACTTTCATCTATTTTAAACAAGAAATTAAAGTTGGATATTGCTTTTAAGCCCTTACCCAAACCAGGATATTTAACATACATGGGTTGAGTCAATACTACGATATGGGATTGAAATTTATGGTTTTGCTGCAAATACTACGATTTCCAAATTATAAAAGATCCAGAATAAAATTGTTAAAATACTTTTCAGAAATAATTGTGCTGCAAAGACTAATTAAAATATACAGGAATACAAAAATTTTAAAAATTTTGCAATTAAAATATCATGTAACTACGAGTTGTAATAATTATTTTAAAAAAACTTTTAAAATAAGTTTAACGTCCAAACGTTTATAGGCCTATCTAGGAAAAAGTACTTACAGATTTTCTGTACCATTTATGAAAAACGAATATGGAAAACGTAATGAATCTTGTACTATTCCTAAATTATTTAATAGTATACCAGAAAATTTATTACTAGGGCCTATTTGACAAATTCAGTGTTTTGAAAAAAAATTGAAAAATTACTTTCTAAATTATGCTTTAAAATATCAATTGCTTTGGTTCTGTTCTTTTGCTTTGGTTTTGTTACTTGGTTTCATATACGATTTACTATTTATGATGTATTTTGGAGAGAGTAAATCGGTTTACTGTGCAATTTATGTTGTTTTGTTTACATGTACTTGTTTATTTATTTGATCATATATCTGATGATATTGAAATTTTAATGTGTGAAGTTCCTTTGTGAACTTCGGGCCATTTTTCCTTGAATAAAAAATGTATTATTAGTAGAAAATACGGAATTTTCAAGTATTAGGCCATATGATCATTGGCATTACCACATTCACCCCCAAAGATGAATGTGGTAAACTTATTTTGTGGTGACTATCACATGTAATATAGTAGCCAAATCACTATAATTAAACTAACTTGTCAGGTGAAGGGGTGGAGGGCAGAACTTTCACTGTAGCCAGCGGTAATTTACCGTGAAGAAATATTTAGGTGGAGCAGATCAGAGGAAACAATAGAAACTCGGCGCATAATGACAAATCAATCAAAAACGGTTGTTGGATGTAGGGTATTGTCACCAATATTGTGAGGACATGCACCCGATGACCCTGACCAACCTCTTGAAGGTCATCAGACTGCTAATTTTTTTTTAGCACCGTACAGTAGACATGTAAATTATTGAAGACTTGTAGAGGATGGAGAAACAGGGGTATCACAACAAACAGAACGAAATTCAGACAAAGCAGACGGGAGAGACGTGTGTTCCGAGTGTCAATGAGGGAAGCATTTAAGGGCAATGTTTGATTGCCTCTATCTTCCGTCTGCTTTGCTCGAATTTCTTTCTGTTTGTTGTACTAGCCCTGTTTCTCCATCATCTACAAATATCCAATTAGGTTAATTATCTACTGTTTGGCATGTATTAAATAAATGAGCATTCAGATGGCCTTGACGAGGCTCGTCAGGGTCATCGGGTGTTTGTCCGACTATTAGCCCTCACAATAGCGGTTATAACACCCTAATACATTATTCCAGTCCAAACAGCCGTTTTTGATTTAGTTGTCTTTATGCACCGAGTTTTCATTGTTTCCTCTGATCTGTTCCACACTAATTATGGTTCCATGTAAACCAAGGTCATTTTGACATCCACAAAGTATGTTTCTTTTCGTCTACGTTTTTGGTTCGACTGATTTTAAGTTTGGTATGCTGATACAAGCAGGGCCGTAGCTGAGAATTCGAGGCCCCTCTGCAAGGTATAATCGGGGGGCCCCCTTTTAGTCGTCCCCCCCCCCCCTCCTCGCACTGCGCGGTCTACGGGGGCCCGGCCCTGAATACATTCTACTCACTGTTAGGTTTTACGAAGCGTTAGGTTTTACGGTTAGGTTTTACTGTTATGTTTTTTACTTCTATAGTTGAATTTTAAATAATAAAACACAGCTGGCAGGGAAGCCCTCCCCTTCCCACACTCCACTCTTTTTTTAAAGATACATAACTCCGTTAAAATTTTTGACTAATTGGTCGGGTGGAGGTACCGGGTTCCTCAGGTTCGCCCGCCCACCCGATAAACGATATTTTTCATTTTTGATACTAGAAACAGACAACATTAACAGCGAAATAATGCTAAATTACGAAAGTATCTGCCCATTCCCCAGCACTTACTTTTCGTCGGCATGACATCAGCGGGATTCGAACCATGAAGGTCCGATTCAAAGACGTGACGCTTTTGCTCCCACGCCTATTCCTTTACTGGCTTTTTAAAGGAATAACAAGACCAGTGGAGGAGTGGGCGTAGGGGCAAAGGCGTCGGTGAAGGAGTGGGATCGAACCTTCACGTTTGATTCCCGGTGATGTCACTCCGACGAAACGTAAATGCAGGGGAATGGCATACAGATGCTTTCTGTTGTGCTTTGTGTTTCTATTTATCAACTATAATTTACAGCGATTTTTTCATTTTTTAAAGGTATTTTTCATGGTACTCGTACTGTTTTGAATTCGGTGGGCTTGAAGCTATCAATTCCAAGCAGGTGTTAGGCTAAAAAGGTTGGAAAAGTGGCAGGAGCCCCGCCCGAATGGCATAATTATTTTTTGTGGTGCACAACAGCACTTAAGATTTTGACTGCTTTAGGACAAGGGGAACATTGCACTATCGGATTAAAAACAAATACTCATATTTAATCACGAGCAGGAACCTCTGACTAGTCAACTCTAACAGCAGCATGAATACTTCAAATGGGGATATCGTGGCTTTCATTTGACGGATTTGGTTGAACTTAAAACCGAATTAATCGGAAAAGGGCGAGTAAAAATATAATGTCCCATGACTCATGACAGTATTTGTCAGTGTTTAGTAATGCTATTATAAAATGTAACTTTAAGAGAATTAACGTTTACATTTTAAAGTTTTTGAGAAAAATCTGCTCTATCCGTGATAATTTTTTTAAATATAATTCGGTTTCAAGTTTTTCTCAGTCTAATAACTACTGGAGATATTGTAGTTTCTTTACATATGTTTAGTGGCCATTTTTAAATGGCTGCCAAACTAGAAGTACTTATGATTGCTGGTACTCGAGGAAACTACCTCCCCCCCCCCCCCCCATTCCTATGATCCAGGAACTCACTCAGCCAAGCTTCAAACTTGGATCACTCTGTCACGATCTTGTTAAAAAACGAGTAAACAGACTACACTATTTCGGGTTAGTTCCCAACGTTGGTTTGATTGCAATTTTTCTTGGCGGGGGGTGAGTTGCAGACTCAATATACGTACAGGGTGATTCAGACCACCCGTCCATTTTTTTTCTGAACAGATCCTGTAAAGTTAGAGCGATGAGGACAAGTTCTTGATTACTAAGTCACAAGGAATTTGGAAAAATATTTTTACGCCCTCCCCACGCCCCCCAATGGGGGAAACAATGGGGCAGAGAAACGTTTCACAGAAAATTCTAATGGGAAGGGGGGGTCGAGTAATATCTCATTGAAAAGGTTTTCTCAAACCAAGCAACTTTTGTCTAGAAGGTTTTTCGATATCGTCAACCACGTAAAAACGGCGGCGTTTCAAAACTCAGTTAAATTCATTGAAACATTTTATTGTTTTGTCCCATTGTTTTAGTGAAAACATTCAATTCCTTACCAATTGTGCAAAGCATAAGAGTTTTTCAGCGATAATGTCACATGACCCTTTCGATGAGGTTTTTGAACTAAACCCTCGCCCCCCCCCCCCCTGTTTCCACCATTGGGGGGCGTGGCGAGGGCGTAATTTTTTTTTAATTCCGTGTACGAGGTAAAGTTCTTGATTACTAAGTCACATACAGGGAACTTGGGGAAAAACATTTTTACACCCTCCCCACGCCCCCCAATGGGGGAAACAGGGTGGTGGGGAGGCGGTTCACAGAAAATTCGATTGGAAAGGGGGTCGAGTAATACCTCATTGAAAAGGTCATCTCAAACCGAGCAACTTTTGTCTAGAAGGTTTTTCGATATCGTCAACTACATAAAAACGGCGGCGTTTTAAAACTCAGTTAAATTTATTTAAACGTTTAATTATTTTGTCCCATTGTTTTAGTGAAAACAATCAATCCCTTCCCAATTGTGCAAAGTGATAGGCTATCTCTGGAAAGAGCTTTCCAGCGATATCACATGACCCGTTCGGTGAGGCTTTTCAACTGAGCCCTCGACCTCCCCCCCTCCAAATCAAGAACACATTATGAACCTCAGAAAAGGAATTTCTAAAAAAAAAATTTCTGACTTTATTTTATTCTGCTCGACTTTTGTTTATTATTTGCACATCATTTGCATTACT
This sequence comes from Lithobius crassipes, assembly GCA_034696965.1. Classification (NCBI taxonomy): domain Eukaryota; kingdom Metazoa; phylum Arthropoda; class Chilopoda; order Lithobiomorpha; family Lithobiidae; genus Lithobius; species Lithobius crassipes. The sequence continues at coordinate 2,783 of JAQIUX010000128.1, read as the reverse complement.
GCAGTACTGTACTACACTATGCTATTTATTTTCTGGATTCATAGTGTGTTGTTGATTTGGGGGAGGGGGGGGGAGATAGGTCGAGGGCTCAGTTGGAAAGCCTCATCGAAAGGGTCATGTGACATTATCGCTAGAAAGCTCTTTCATTTTGCACAATTGGGAAAGAATTGAATGTTTTCACTAAAACAATGGGACAATACAATACAATTTTTATATAAATTTAACTGGGTATTGAAACGTCGCTCGTTTTTACGTGGTTGACGATATCGAAAAACCTCCAAGACAAAAGTTGCTTGGTTTGAGAAGACATTTTCAATGAGGTATTACTAAACCCCCCTTCCCATTTGAATCTTTCGTGAAACGCCTCCTCGCCCAGGTATCCCCCAAAAAAGACTTGGGGAGAAATTGCTAAAAACTTTGTCTCCAATCACCAATCATTGAACAAGCTTTGTGGGGTCCCCTAAGGAACCTTAGCAAAGCGAGCACCAGTAGTTGAGTGGTTCGTATTGTAGCCTGCAAGGCAAGCAATAGAGATCGCATTAGTATCTGACCAATTTGAAAGAAAAATGTCTTCAAGTTAATTCATGACTGAAGGGGATAACGGGGGAGAGATTGATTTTCTATTTGAATTTTCTTTTCAGTCATGGTGTCCCCAAAAAAGGACGTGTGGACAAATTGCTAAAAACTAAATATGTCTCAACGCACTACACAAGCATTTGTGAGGGTTCCCTAGAGAATCCAAGCAAAGCAAGCACCAGCAACCAATTGGTTAGCGCTTTAGCCTGCATAGCAAGACATTGTCAGATTGAATCCCATACCTTCCATACGGCACATTGAAGAAAAAATGCCAGCAAGTTAATTCGTGATATAATCAATCCACAACCAAGTTTGGAGTAAATAAAACCGATGATTTCCCCGATTCCTTAAACGCATAAACAGCAAGAAAGACACCAGGAAACTAGATGTCAAAGGGTATTGATAATGGCATGCAACTGGGGTTTTCGGTCGCCAGTCCTTTGCCTCTCTCCCCATGTTTCCCGACCCCGGAGCCTTAACGTTGCAAGTAACGGCAATCTGCAGTAACGTGGTTGTCTACAGTCGTCCCACGTGACCTTTAGGACACGGAACCACCGAAGGCTGTCATCTGCCTGGATACCTACTCTAGCCTACCTTCATCCCGCCACCCAGCTCTTTTATAGGCCAAGCAACAGGATCGGCTACAGGCAATGTCTTCACACTGAAGCGGGAAAGTCGAGTGAGAGAAACCTCGCTCGGCTTCCGTGACTGTCTATTACTGCCCCAACGATATCAAGGCCATAGCCGCCTGCTGGCCGTGGCATCATGGTTTAGTAACATACTCAGTGATACAAGCGTTACCTGACAAGTTTCCAGACTCTGAAACAATAGCTAATGCTAACGAGTATGTATCATGGAAAGGAGAAGACGGAAGTTCAAACGGATGAGGCAAGAGCAGTGGTCCAACTCGGGAACCATCCTTAAACCTAACCCACTTAACAGAAAGAAACGTACAATAGAGGCTTCTTATAGCGGGCACAGTAACTAGTCAAAGTCCAGTTCAAAGACACAGGGAGCACCGTAGTTTTGGCTTGAAACATAGGCTTTCAGTGGAACACATAATACAGGCGGCAAAGCGAGTCTCACAAGCAGCGGCTGGCGCATCCTGCAGAGCCTCCTGATTGATCTGTCTTTAAAGCGTGAGACGTGAGGATAAACAAAATGAATTATTCTACTAGGTAACCACAAAACCAATTAATAGTTACTGGCTTGAAGTTTCATACGTTGAGAGGTATTCACTTTGCAACCGGAACACTTAAGCAACAACTTACGGGCAGTGTTTCTCAAAGGGGTTCACCAATCTCACTTTTTACCGATATCACACTACAAAAAATGCCCGATACTGATACTAATACCGACAATACGAAAAAAAATGCTTAAAGAAGTAGAATTATTACAAGATCCGTTCCTGCAAGACTGCAACACACTCTCTGGGTCCATTGGCCATATCACCCAGGGCTCATTTCCAGTTAATGCGTTGCATTGCAGGTTGTGTCATAACCAAATTGTCGTATCTGCAGCCGCAGTTAGTGAAACTTTTCAGGAAGGGTCCTGTAGTACATCAGCATTTGATGCCACATGGTATTGGTGCCGTATCGATACCGTTATCAGTATTGACCGACCTTGAGTTTCTATTCATGTATTAATGTCCTTGACAAGTGCTTCAGCAGAAACAGGGTTCGAATGTTAGCCTTTTTTTGTTGTTTTGTTTTGCTGCGCCATATGAAAGTTTGCACTCCAGCTTTGATACTGGAGTGCAAAACACATTTTTAAAGCAGCAGCAGCCTTAAAAAAAAATGATTTCTACAAAGTTCAGAACTTTCACAAAATTATAAGGCATTTTTGAATTTTAATAAGACCAATGTAGTGATCAGCTTTTTCTCAGGAACAAAGAAAAGTTGGACAGAATAATGATGATTACTGCCATGATAGAAAATGTACCTAACCAACAATTTTCCTGCGTTTTAGCTTTCGAAATCGGGAATTTACACTTTTACTTGCATCATACTACTCCTCTCACCTGGGCCTATAAAAGCTATGTTCACCAAATACTGCAATATTCTAGTCCTGCCTGGATTCCCTATCTTTTTGGTGAGATCGACCTTACTGAAGGTGTGCAAATATGGCTCACTAAGTTTGTCAGTGGGGTTACAGGCAAACCTTCTTAACACGCAGGGTTCGTACGCCCAGGAGACAATCAAAACCCA
>JAQIUX010000127.1:0-11763 GCA_034696965.1 Lithobius crassipes | reverse complement strand
TCTAAAAGTTGGATCAGATCAATGTTCCGTCAAGCCCCTCCTTCCCGCGGAGCTTAATGAGATTAATGTGTACCAGGATCCTCCCCGAGGGGTGACCAGTCTACTGTTCACATGTCCACCAACTTTACCTTGAACTGTCAAAATTAAGAAATGCACTTAGGTTCTGGAATCTTAATGGTGTCACTTGTCAATCAGGTGTCAAGTGGGTTTATGAGGTTTTATAGCTTAGCTAAGTAATATCCCTGACCATCCCTGACCTGCACTTACAACTTGGAATGTGCTTATATCTAAAGTCACGTCTTCTCTCAAACGCTGGTTGTTTTATTTTGTGAAAGTAAACATGCTCTGATGTAGGCTTAGCAGGCCTAATGTTAGAATGATGGAATCTGGGAGAGTGAAACTGATGTTTTACAGAAAACCTGCAACTGCACAAAGAGGTAGGTTTCACCAACAGATTCCTGATATTGTTCTGTATAATTGTTCTGTATAAGGAGAAAGGAGGTTTCCTCACGCAAATGCAGCACATGTTGAGAAATAGAGGTAAACACACAATGTACGTATATGGGCATATATCCTGAAAACTACACTGCCCCAAGACTACAGTTTTTGGTAGCTCTTTTCGACAGAACTACCAAAAGCTGCAACACACACCAAAAGTTGCAACACAATTGGAGAAAGGCAGAGGGACGCTCCGTGGTCATTCCCTGGCGATGTCAGAGGACTCGGGCTGCGGGCACAACAACGGGCAGAGACAGGAACCGGAAACAACATGGACGGGCCAAAGGAACCCCACAGTCGCGGGACGAGGACGGGCGGACGACCCAGGTGAAGGATAACCTGGAATTAGCAAATCGGTTGTATAAATGACACGTCAAACAAGCAATATCCGTGAGTTTGAAACCAAATGGTGGGAGCCCTCCCACTGTGAGTAATGCATTCACAAACTGGCAACTAGTAAACTGACCTAGACCGGTCGACCTGGTCCCAGAAACGTAACATGAAGAGAAAAGTTAGTGAGATGGGCGCCCAGAGAACAGGAAGTAGAAAGAGGTACTGGGAGGGAGACCAGGGCCAGTCCCATATCAACATAAAGCAATAATAACGTTGGGCAGATGTGTTTACCGCATGTATTCCAATCACAATAGGGTCTCAATGTCATGTAACGCGTTTACCCCACTGGGTTTCTAATGACGGTATTTAAACGCTCCCTGGGTTACACGAGCCTCATTTATCCCAGGTTCAATTATCCCAAGCGCTCACTGGGTTTTAAATTGTCTTTACTCGCATTACAACAGATTCCAATCGCTCACTGGGGTGTTAATTCATACCCAAACACTCACCGGGTTGTGAATAATGGACACGTAACTTCCCAAACTCTCACGGGGTTCTTGAAATGTAATTTGGTTGGTGTATGAACGTCCGTGATTTCAGTTACCCAAACGCTCACTGGGGAATGCTGTTTATTCCATCCCTGAACTCCCACCGGGTGGTAAATATTGCTATGACCCAAATCGCTCACTTGGTTGTCATATGTAGCGAGGTATTCTCACTGGGTGTTATAAGGATTATCCCAAACATCTGTGATCAGTTTAGTGATTACTCATACTCCCACTGAGTTTAATGATTTCTCATACCCTCACTGAGTTTAACGATTACTCATACCCTCACTGAGTTTAATAAGTACTTATCAGTGTGGTTACGAAATATCCCCAAACACTCACTTGGTTTTCCCCACAGCAACAGCCCCGTTAATATCGATCTATTCGATCCATTCAGCCGGCGACGTATAATATCTCACATCACAGTTTAATACTTATCTTGGAAACATATGAACGACTCCATTACGACCAGATAAAATTGTTAAAAGTTAAAATTGTAACGAACTATCCGTAGTCATGAAATGCGGCCGCCATGTTTATTATTGACATTCGCTCCACTCCCCAGGAAGTGACCAAATGCAGCCAATCAGAGCCAGGCGATTGCCTGCCGGAACCAAGGCAGTCCTGGCAAACCACCGCATCATTTCCTCCGTTAAACCTCGTTACAACGAAGTGCGCGCGAAAGCCGAACACAACATTGGATTTGAGTCACATGGCGCGGAGAACCTCGTGTCTCGCCGCATTTCTTTCCCCAGAAACATAATTAACAAAGCAACAAGGCGAAGATTTTAACGTTTCACTTTTAATAAACGATAAGCACAGATACATGTTCACGTTGAATAATTGAACAATACATGATTCTAGGAGGTTATTTCTAGTTCTAACGAACAACAATAAGATAAGGTAAAGCAGTTTTATTGTAACAAACAACTAATTCGGTAAGAATGTGTCCGTCTTCAGGTTGCGGTCGCATTTTGCATCATTGTTAGTTTATTCGTTGCCAAATTTCCCTTCTGTCGAGTGTTATATGGGTGACAAGGTGGGCAACGTAGTCTATTACGTAAGTACTGTTTCCGACGGCGGTCAGTGAACTCACGTTGCACATGGCGAAATAAATTCGGATTAGTTTCTATTTTGGCCGTAGGATGGCGCAACGAGTCGGCGTTATTGCTAGTTGGCCTGGAGAGAGCTGAGTTGCTCGCTCCTTGGGTTGGCCTTGAGACTATTTGCGTCCCTTGTTGAGGGAAGGGCGTGGCACAACGAGACATGGTTGAAGGTTGGTTGTTATGATTGGCGTCTGAAGTTACTTTGTTGCTTGAGTGTAGATCACAATTCTGAGTGGTGGGTGAAGTAGAGGTATTACGTAAGTCAGAGACACTTGTTGATTTAGATGCACTTTGGGAAGGAAGAGTAGAGGTGCTACGTAAGTCAGAGACACTTGTTGATTTAGGCGCACTTTGGGAAGGAAGCTGATTCGAGGTTCCGACGGACGGATTGGTTGTGGGATAAAGTTGGTCCAACGGAATCTCGGATAAACTGTCTTCTGGCGACACTAATAACTCATCGATTTTCTTGGCAATCACAGAATGTTTGGGGCTAAGTTTAGAACGCAGTTCTCCAGCAAGATCTAAGTCATCTGCGCCATCAAAAGTAAAAGGTGCTGACTCATCCCTCAAATATGCGAGTTTGCAGTGATTTATGTGGATTGTTCGTGTATCGGATGAGCTGCAGTGCTGTACTACGGCGATAACTAAGTTTATTTTTCTAATAACACAATACACACCTTTCCAAACTCGTTGTAGTTTGGGTGACAACTTTTCTAATAAGATATGGATCTTAATATAAACCAAGTCTCCCACATTAATAGTACGATCTGTGGCGTTCCGGTCATAATATTTTTTCCGGATCTCTTTATCTTTAAGATCGTTCTGTTTTGCTATTTCATATACACGTTGAAGAGTATGTATCAATCGTTTTGGATAATCATCTGCGTTGTATATAATTTGTGCAGGCTCATATTCGATACTTAGTGGAATGCGAGGAAATCTATTTAACATAAGGAAAAACGGACTGAACCTAGTAGCGGAGGATATATGGGTATTTAAGCCGAATACGGCAGCTGGCAGATACACGTCCCAATTTAAAGGGTCATGTTCACAAACCCTTTTTAGTGTCTCCAAAATCGATCTGTTTGCGCGTTCACAATAGGAATTTGTCCAACTCACGTAGGGAGTAAAATTTACATGGTAAATCTTTAGTTGTAGTGAAATACTACTTTGTATTTCGTTACAAAATTCAGTTCCACAATCCGAGTTTAAAACAGCAGGAATCCCATAGCAAAAATATATTCTTTCGACTATCTGTTTGGCGACCGTAAAAGCACCCTTGTCAGGAATTGGAACGGCCACTATGAATCGGGAGAAGTTGTCAATTGCTGACATTATATACCTGGACGCCTTTAAGGTAGTGGTGAGTGGACCAATCAGGTCCACTGACCAGGCGAGACCTGGAGCGTCCACAGGCCTATATGATTGTAACTTAGCTTTGTGACGGCCAGCTGGGGAACGAAATTCTTGACATATATTGCATGACCTAACATAGTGGTCAATGTCGCGTTTCATGTTAGGCCAGTAAGCGTGTTGTTCGATTAATTCGAGCGTGCGTGCTCGCCCAGCATGCCCACCAAACCCTGTGTCGTGGTGATCGAAAATGCATTGTTGCTTATAAACTTGGGGTATGACCAGTTGAGGTTTGTCGTATAAGCGCCCGGCCTCTTCTTTGGATTCCCAAATTCGAAAAAGAAGCCTGTCGTCGTCATAATAGTACTTTGCCTTTTTGTCAAAGTAATCAGAGACTTCAGCGGAATCGTTTTTTCCCAATTTCTCCCTGATATCTTTGCAATAGGGGTCAATCCACTGCGCGTTCCTGAATTGTTTCCGAGTCCAAAGGGGATGTAAGGGTGTGTTTACACAGCAAACGGGGAGGTCAATACGGCTGAGACAATCTGCGTGCGGCAAATTTTTTCCTTTGCTGTGGGTAATAGTGAAATCGTATTCGCTTAATTCTGTAAGAATTCTGGTTAATTTGGGTGAGAGCTTTTTTGACGTTTTTAACCAGATGAGTGCAGCGTGGTCTGTGATCACATCAAAACGCTTCCCAATCAGATATGGGCGAAAAGTCCTTAAGGCCCAAATTAAAGCCAGGAGTTCCTTATCAGTGGTGCCATAATTCCGTTGTGTGGGGTTTAATTTTGCCGAGGCGTAGGCCAATGGGAACTCGATGCCGTTCTGAATTTGGCTCAAAACGGCCCCTAAAGCAACATTTGACGCATCACAAGTAACCCTAAAAGGTAGGGTGAAATCGGGATGCCTTAATTTTGTCGCATCGACTAACATTTGTCTAAGGGTAAGAAATGCATCATTTGTTTCAGTAGTCCATATGAATAGGGCACCTTTCTTAGTTAAAGCGTGTAGGGGACTGGCAATGGAAGCAAAACGGGGTAAGTGCCTTCTAAAGAAGGAGCACATTCCGATGAACCTTTTAACAGATTTTACATCAGTGGGAACGGGGAACTTAATCATAGCTCGGACTCTGTCCGGATTCGGGATTATTCCGTCTTTATCTACCCTAAATCCTAAGTATTCAATAGACTTGACTGCAAACTTGCACTTCTGGGGAGACAATAGCATTTTACTATCCTTTATTTTATTCAACACGTGATCCACGTGACCAGGAGGGACTTATATGTATGCTGGTGACCTTTGACATTAACAGCAGGTCATCGAGATAAGAAGCAGCGTATGACCCTAAACAATCGAGTAGTATTTTGTTGATTACGTGTTGATAGGCCATGGGTGAATTAATGGCTCCTTGAGGCAATCGTTTAAATTGATACAATCTGTCTCCAGTTCCGAATGCTGTAATAGGTCTGCTTTCAGGAGCTAACTTTATCTGGTTGAATCCAGATCGGAAATCCAATTTTGAATAAATAACTGTTCCGGCCAGCTGATCTAGGCAGCAACGCATTGTAGGCATGGGATAGGCCATTTTTGCGGTTAGTTCATTAACCTTCCGTAAATCCACGACAATTCTATATCCCCCCCCGGGCTTTACAATCAGCAGACAAGGCGATCGCCAACAACTCCTGCTCTCTTCAATCAAATCTGATTTTTGCATCCGGTCCAATTCCTGATTTAGTATTTCTCTTTGGGCATAAGGGACAATATACGGTCGTGAGCGAATTGGACTAGCACCGTTTATATCAATAACATGCTCATAATCTGGATATAAACCAACGTCATAATCTGATTTAGAAAAGACGTCCTCGTGTTTGCGTAGCATAGCCTTGAACGGTATTTTTTCTGCCGGCGTCAGTGCATCCAATCCCCACAGCTGTTCAAACTCCGCCCACTGTGCATCCGTGAACTTGGTGATCTTCTCATCTTTCTCATCGGAGTGATCTAATGTTTTGCTCTCAACTGCGTGTGTGTTAGCCGATATTGCAGTAGTATAACTACCAAGGTATGTGCCTGTTGGGATAATTGTGTCCTTTTCTGATAAACTTAATCCGCGAATAGGAATCTCGCCCCTTTTATTTAGTGTCACAATAGATGTGGCTAATAACACTGGCATCTCTAACTGTAGGGGCTCAAAAACCCCCATCTGGATTTGATTGTAGGCCCATGCTACATTGGCGATGAACTGAGTTTCAAATCCAGGTGACAGGGTAACATCATTTTTAAGCCAGACGGCCACTCCCTGTACCGGACATACGTCATTATTGGGCGCTGCTTCCGGAGGAGTAGTGTCCAGTGAAAGTGGGTCAGCAGGAAAGTCAAGGTCGACCGCAAGGATTTGCGCGGTTGAGTTGGGCTCATACTTGTCCCATGTTAGCAACTCGTTATTGTGAATATAAGTATAATAGGCCTGTTCCGGTGTAGGAGATACCCGATACTGTAAGTTACCCAAAGTTAGAAGTGCTTTCTTGGCGTCCAAATTGAAAGTAACGTTGACCTGTCGTTGAAAGGAGTATCCTAGCAACAAATCTGCCTTCCCAAAACTTCCGTCATCAACTATTGTGAAAGAATGTCGGAATGAAAATGAGCACTTCTGTAGTAAAATTGTAGCCTGTTGTGTAGTCCGTATGCTCCCTCCACCCACACCAGATAGAAGCAAGGGACTGTCTAATTCTGTGATCTGAATTGAATCCGATTTTTCTGCAGTTAGTTTGTGGATGGCCGATTTGGTGATTAAACTTGGTCCGGAACCGGAATCTACCAAAGTGATGAGCGGTTGTGAATTCACTTCGAAAATGATAAAAGGGCGTTCCAGACCAGTGAAATTAACCGTAGCGACGTTTTCAGTTGCTTGTTTATTAGTGGAATCTCGGAAATCCTTGTCCAACTCTTCCAAATTGTCGAAATCATTAATCGTATCATCGTCAAAGGATAATGTATCCCTTTCCAAGTCGATCTGTGTGTCAAACGGGAAAGTGAAGACATTAACAGTGGAAACATTTGTTTGGACGACAGCTTTACTATTCCACAAAGTGATAATTATTGTGGGATCGGTGGGTTTCCTTTCTTGGGGCAGCCTAACCTTCCATTCTTTATTTGTGTTGTTATTCTGTAGTAAACAATGACCGGAGTGTAAACAAATTTCCGCGTTCATGGTGTTAGGTCGGGCTGACTTAAATTGTATAGTCCTATCCGCCCCCAGTAATAGGGTTCCTATTTCGGTCCCTAGAGTCAGATCTAAATTATGATGATAGTGATTAGAGTCAGTTTGGTCTTCGAATAGGTTTAAAACGGCAGAATCAAATGTGGTTCGAAAGGTAGAATTTGCCCTTTGGAGAATATTTTCCATAGTTGAGTTAAAGGATAGATTTTGCTTAGTATCACTAGGAAAATATTTGGGAGGGATTACCCCATAGTATGCGACTAGTTGGGGAAGTTGTAATTGTCGATCCTCCAGGGTTAGGTGCTGATAATCCCAAGTAGTATTTTGCAATAAATTTTGGGTTGTGGCAGTGGCGATAATAGGACCATAGAATTTGGTTTGTTTCGTGACAGCTGCGCAAGGCGCAAGCTTGGGTTTTGGACTAACAGATCGGTTTCTGTGCAAATAAGGTGGTATAGCCTCATTATCGTATGCATTAGTATCACAATTTGGGGTCCGGAATATTTCATCCTGAACACGGAATCTGTTCCCGCCCAGGTCATCCCCACTCTTTTCCGGATAAGGTGAGGAATTCATTCGTTTTTTGACTGTGCTCCAGCAGGAGCGATAGGGGCTTGCCTGTTAGGGTCCTTGGGGTAATTATGTCGGTGGTTGGGACCACTATGAAAGTTTCCTTTCCCTCTCCCCCCCCGATTTTGGTTGATAAAGTTACCCCTTCTTCCCCACTCATGCGACTGTCCTTGTGAGGAGTTTGACCTAGGGACTGGACCCTGCCCCTCCTTTCCCCCCCCTTTCTTCCAACAATCTGAGCGGCGATGTCCGGGTCGTTCACAGTTATGGCAAATCATCCTACCGCGGCATTCCGCAGATTTATGCCCCAATTTTCCACAATTATAACAATTGCCGTCAAATCTGACATTTGGAGTATAAGAGCTACTAACAGTCACAGGAGCTACCCGAGCCATCTCCACAGATTGCCGCTTAGCTATTGTCGCCTCCAAAGAGGTAACCTTTTTTGTAGTCGCCTCTAGGCGATCAAGGATGGATGGTAGGATTGCTAAAGCATCAGCGTTCAAGATGTTGTTGGGTGGGGTTGTAGGGGTGTCACCACCCGAGGGGTCATGCTCAGATTTAATCTTCTTGGGGTTGGGTGTCTCCTTATCACAGAGGCTCTCTTCGCCTTCTGCCCTTTCCAACTGCAATTGAACCCGATCCCGTTTGATATTAAGTTTGTCCCCTTCACACTTATCCATAGCTAGTTGGAGCGCCTCCGTAAAAGTACTAGGATGGCGAGCCTCCAAGTACTCTTTAATGGATCCACGTAGGCCTGTGGAAAACGCCTCTAAAGTGTTATTTTCGCGCTCCCTTTGTGTTCGTCGCTGTTTCTTAGCTGACATTTCGAATGTGATGGGCCATAGGAGGGCTGCTAACCTTTCCAATCGCATAGCAAACGCCTGGACTGTTTCTGTTGGGCGTTGCATGGCAAGGGCAAATTCTGTGCGTGCGGCCCGCCTAGTAATAGTAGTAAATCGTTGGGTTAAGGCGTCCTTAAAATAGGCATAGTCAGTGGCTAGACTCAGATCAGGTTTACGACTGACGAATTCCATAGCTTCCCCTCTTAATTTAAACTTAGCAATAGTAATAAGTTGTGTGTCTGTTAAGTAGGGGACCTGTTGTCGAATGCTCTCTACTTGCATGAAGTAGGACTCTATGGTGACTGTGCCATCGTTTTTGAACTCTGTGATCGCCTCCTTCCCTGCCTTTACTGTGTCGGCATCAGTCAGCATGGGTTTCGCTGCTGCTACAGCCGGAGGCTGACGGAGGAAATCCATTTGGAGTTGGCGAGTGGCGGCCAATTCCTCCCGTATCATGGACAAAACACTCTGATCATTTACTGAACTGGAGGTGGATGTTTCTCCTGTCATAGTGGTTGGAGTTTCAGTGTCACTGTGCGAATCCTGTATACGGATACGGCTTGTGTATGTTTCTGCAGTAGTGGCTGACAAATCAGGACCAGGAGGGACAGGAATACTCCTGTTACTTCTCCGGGCCGCTCTACCCCGAGCAGTGGTGTTATATCTCCTAGGAGGCATATTGTAATATGAATATTATAGTGTAGGGTTTAAATGTGGTGGTTAATGTAATCGTTCTGTATCAAGTGTGGAAGTACACTAAAACTGTGTGTGTTAAGGGGTTAAAGTTGTCGGGTTCAATTTTAAAGGTTTCTCGGATATATGTGTTTAACACACTCTCTGCACATATATATGAACACAACAAAACAATATATAACTCAAACACCCTATGCACACATATAATCACACTCGATACCCAAAAGACTTGGTTTCAAACTCAACCAGAATATACAATGGTGACAACAAAATTATGTTTCAACAAACACCAAATCATTCACATCAAGCAGACAAGTCAAAGTACAAATCCAATTAACCTGCGTACGTCAAAAGGTATTATTACCTTGTGACCTAAATTTTAGGTTTAGCCGAACAAGTGAATAATGGTAACTACACACACCACAAAACTACACTGCCACCAAGACGCGGGCCGAACCAAAGGCGAAGTAAGCCCCACTTCTAGACACCAGTGTAGCTTTTCCTACTTTACCCGTTAAGTGTGGTGTGTAGTTTATGGAAATGAATACATAAATGTTGTACGGGTTAATCTCTAATTTATTGTTTGTCTAACAATCCATATATCAACTCAACACCTCAACATGCATAGGCCTAACTCATTTCATTAACTCTGAATATCAAGATTACCATATCATTTCATATAATACACTCAAACAATTAAAGGACTAAACTTAGAGATCGCATGTACAACACTGCAGAGTTAACAAATAGTTTATAGTCACTTAATCTTGGTTATAGTTTGGATGATAAATGTCTGCCTGATTGGTATATGGTTTGGTGTTTGCGTAGTTTACTTAGCTTTCAGACTAGACGTAGTCTGTATGTCCGTCAGTCCAGTAGTCACACACACAGAGGTATTTGGTGGCCCTCAGGAATACTCAGGAATACGCACACTCCCTCTCAGCGCAGCCGGGACCTCCCAGCACAGCCGTGTCTCGCTGTTTTCCTGGGTTATTGGTGGGTGAACTTCACAGAACACTACTCTCACAACTGGCTATTGGCCTGATGCCTGGCTAGTTCAGTCAAACTGGTTGAAGCATATATATTGGAATAGTGGTATCTTTAAGCAGAGTGATATGGCCAAAATGATCTAAATAGGGTTTCTCTTCTGCATAGAGGCCCAGTCCTTCTCCCAACAGTTATAAATGCAGAAAACAGTCTGGGCAGTAGGGAGGCCAAAACTCTACTGCCTTTCTGGAGTTTGGACCAGATCAATATCGTAATAAGTCCCGCCCCCTTGCGGTAATAAGTTCCGCCTTCTCGCGGAGCTTATGGTAACTAATAAGTATTAGGCTCCTCCCCAGAGGTGACCACACAACTGTTTCGCATGTCCACCAAATTTACCTTGAACTGTCAAAATTAAGAAATGCACTTAGGTTCTGGAATCTTAATGGTGTCACTTGTCGAATCGGGGTCAAGTGGGTTTATGAGGTTTTATAGCTTAGCAAAGTAATATCCCTGACCATCCCTGACCTGCACTTACAACTTGGAATGTGCTTATATCTAAAGTCACGTCTTCTCTCAAACGCTGGTTGTTTTATTTTGTGAAACTAAACATGCTCTGATGTAGGCTTAGGCCTTAGGCCTAATGTTGGAATCTGGAGAGTAAAACTGATATTTTACAGAAAACCCGCAACTGCATAAAGAGGTAGGTTTCACCAACAGATTCATTCCTGATATTGTTATGAAAATAGAAGTTAACACACAATGTACGTATTTGGGTGTATATCTTGAAAACTACATAAACAAATTTAAGGGAGGGGCCTACGTAAATTTCTCGCAGGGGGGCCAAATATTTGTAGTTCCGCCACTGGATCCACCAACTGGGCATAAAGTTGAAGAGCTTTTGTTACAAGCCTGTAGCACAATTCTGTCAAAAGTACTTAGAAATTCACGAAATTCAAAATGGCTGGCAACTGCTATGTTGTTTTTTTTCTTTATATTTGAGATTGACGAGCTCAGTATTGACGAGCTAGTTTTTATGGCAAATGAGTCGCTGCAGATGCTCTTACGTAGGCTTTGTTTGACTCGGGACCAGTTTGCGAGACATTCAAGAATATGCAATGCGTTTGAAGCCAAATCGACGTGTCAAATGATAAAATATGCGACAATATTTCGGAGCACCCACTTAATATGTGCTTCTTTTTCAAGTCTTAAAACAACACAGCACTAACACATAATAATTAAAATCATAGGCTTGATGCAAGTGACATGCAAAGCCAGTTAAGCTAAAGAATAACACCTAAAATAACATCCAGCAGTCAATAAATGAACAATTAAAAACATAAGAAAGCAGAATGCTTGCTGCATTCCTATGACTGTGCTGATCCGATGATACTGCAACCAGGAGGGAGTTATGTCAGCCTGCTTGTTGCTGCAGAATCTAGACACAGTGTGTCGCCGCCAAGTTATGTGTTGAGGATGTCATTGCTATTGTTACTTATGGGTGTATTGTTATGGCGGCACACACGCGTCAGTGTATTTTATCTGAAACAAGAGTTTTGGGGTTTTCAGACATGTGAGGAAAATTAATTATGCGGTAGAAAAGCCAAAAAACA
>JAQIUX010000126.1:0-11774 GCA_034696965.1 Lithobius crassipes | reverse complement strand
CCAAAATTACCTCTCGTGCATTCGATCGACCTTAGGTCATCTTCATTAACCCCTTCATTGTCACGTCATTCTCCAGACAGACGGACTTGAAGTAGGTTAGTCTCATCCCCGCCCCCACGCGCTCTTCTCCTTCCTCTTCCACTCCTTCTTCCTCCTCTTTTTCGCTTTTATGTCCTTCATTAACTTGTTTCCTCTCGCCTTTTGTTTGCCTCCCTCCTCTTCTTTCGATACTCTCTCTCTCTCTCTTTTTCCGCTTCGTGTTTTTCTTCCTTCCTCTAACAAGATGGCCATCTTCACGATTTGATCTCTCTTCAGTTGACTTCACATTCAGTCACATGGATCATAAGAGGGACACTTAGTAGTACAATATAACAAAAAGGACGAAGTGTTAGATTCAAAAGTGGAGTGCCAGTGCGCATTGCAGTATAATGGGACGAGGGAAAAACGATTCGATATGCAACTAAAATTGTGAAAAAATAGCTTAACTAACTAGTAATAGCGCATAATTAAGAATAGACTCGCAGAAATCAATATAGGAAGGTTTACATGCAACTTTGCGCTTAACAAATGGCAGCACTAGCCTAATATATGCAGAAATGCCGCGCTGAATTATGTTAATGTTATTAGCAGTACTATTATCATAGCATAAGAATATTCTTAACGCGCAAGTAAAAAGTCTCTTTTGCGTAATTTGGTTGATTCCTGGTAGGATTACTTAATCCTAGGTGGTAGAATCCAAGATTACGAAAACAATGTTGTCAACACACATTGGTCTATCATAGGTAGGCACTCATTTTTAAACAAAAGCAATGCAAGCGTCATATCCATAATGTACTCAACAAAACACACAGAATGCTTTGAGCTGAATGCGTGTAATCTCCGTCTCTGATTTCTCACCTTAACAAAATCGAACATCTCTTCTTCTTCCTCGTCAACATTTTCATTTTATGTCGCCTTTGTTCTCCTCTCGTGCGTTTTTCTTCTTCTTTTTTCCCCCCTTGTCATGTTTTCCTTTCCTCCCAGCAGAGAGAAACGTCTTCTTCAGCTTGGGGTTTGTGGGAGACCATAAGCCAAATATTGTTCACTTTAACAGAAGCAATGAAAGTAATAATTTACAACAACCACCAATAATAACTGGTTTCCATCGAACTGGCATAATTTATAAACCCGAACCTTCAAAGCTTGGTCGTTGCAGAGGCCAAAGGGGCGTACATTTAGCAATTCGGGAGTAAAAACTTACGTGGGCTCGAACAACTTCTCTTCGCGTTAACATCCTTAAAATTTGATGGTGTTGGACTGATGTTTGTAAACTATGCTTAAAGACTAAAAAAATAAAAATAAACTGTCCTATACCGTATCGCTCAACCTTTATTTGTTTGTTTCTCCCGGCCTGTCTTTCACATCTCTTTCTTTTTCTCGACGAGATGCCTCTTCTTCTGGCCTCAGGGCTGGCGGCCAACTTGTCGACCGATTGTTGACTTTCCTTCCCCTCGAAGGCCTGCCTGCCTTCTTGCGTAACACCTCGCAGCCCTCACCTTGTCGCCCTCACGTTCGCAGGCGCTCATTCTCATCGTCGTAACAAGAGATTTAAGCGCCGCCACAGGAATCACGACATTCACGAACCGGTTTAGGTTGAGGAGAACTTAAGGATCCGGTTAAGGATAACTTACGTGCAAAGAAATAAAAATGCAGCATCTTCTCTGAGTGATGTCATTGAATTGAAGGATTAGAAACAACGAATAACGATGAGTTTGGGAATAAAGTTAGTATTCTGTTAAATTGGATAAATCTAGACGGCCTCCTGGGTACCTCGAGGGTTTATTGATGGCTCACACGTCTTGTCAATGGAGACACGCCAACATGTTAACATTGGTGACGTGTTGACGTGTGAGCCCTTGAGGAAGGTCTAAGATGACCGAAAGTTTTGGCGAATTTGAAAGTGTGGAATTTTTATCAATAAACCCTCGAGGTATCCAGGAGGTCGTCTGGATTTTTCCATTTTAACCTTACACCTCGTGCTACGCTACTATTAGTATTCTGTCCCAATCCACTTGTTTTTTCGCGTTGGTTAGCGCATCCTTATTTTTATGGTAGGAGATCGTGAGTTCAGTTCCTGTTGATAATCGAGATTTTAAAGGTGCCAACATTTTCCTGATCAAAAAAAAAAAGAAGCCATGA
Source organism: Lithobius crassipes (assembly GCA_034696965.1). NCBI lineage: Eukaryota > Metazoa > Arthropoda > Chilopoda > Lithobiomorpha > Lithobiidae > Lithobius > Lithobius crassipes. The sequence goes on along the minus strand of JAQIUX010000126.1, from coordinate 9,596 downwards.
ACGTGAACGCACTCTTTCTATTGTGCCATGGGAAAGTTCGTTGCAGATTTCTGGAAAAATCTATCTTTGCACTGTTCACATGGCGGAGAGAATAATTGAATTGCAGCACTGCTGTTTAGAAAGAGGTAATTTGCAGGTTGGTTGGCATGTTTTAATCATAGAACAACGCGCTCTTGGTGCAGTTGCCCCATAAAAAATAGAAGGTCAATGTTTTTAGGAATGGCTTTCAAATGAAAGTGTCCTGGAGTTTGTCAACCGTTCATGAGCACCAAGGACAGCCGAGTGAGGGTCAGATGTAGAATTTTCAACTCCCTTTGGTTCACAGCCACACACATTACTGCACACCAGAGACGTTGCAGGTGCGGCTGTCAATTCTCAATCTGTTTTTTTTTTCTCTTCTTTAGGTTTCGCCTGTCTAGCTGCGGCCACCGCACTGCCTAGCCACAAGGTAAGAGAGTTTTTTGCTTGAAAACATTTAAAATTCAGCAAATTTTTGGCTTCGGTGAGTCAAGGTGATGAACAGAAGCATGCTAATACACACATGCATATAAATTTTAATAAATAATATATAATAAATTTGAATCAATGGTTGTAATGATTTTGATGCGTTCTGTACTGGCGATATCGCTGGCCTATTCATGTTTAACCTCGGCAGTTGACACGCATTATTTTAAAGGAGACTATGGTTTCAAGCAGCAAATAACTGAGCTTTTTGTCTGAATTTAACAATACAATCTGCACGCTACGTCCGTAGGTTACTATTATAGAGTTAATTGTGCAGAAACTGGTACAGAATTAACAACTGCAGCTCATATAAAAAACGTATTTATCAATTTTTTGCATGCTGGATTACGTAATAGGTTACTAAAATATTTAAAATTTTCCTGGCAACGGTCTGTTGGCTCGACAGTTCGCTAGAAAACAAGTAAACCGAAATGTGCTCAAGAATGTTATGGATATAGTTCAAACGAGCAGAAAGTTATTAATGAGAACTCCGAAAAATCATGTGATCAGCATTTATAGCGTTTTGGCATCCAACCCTCGCAGTTGCCTTTAGCAGTTTTCCTACTTTTTTTAACAACTTTTTGCTGTTGTTTTGAAGCCTTTTTAGCTGTTTACAGTAGACGAACTTCGTTAGTTTACAATTTCTATTATTTTCCAACGCAGGTCAAAAGACAAGCGGAGACGTACGTCCTTCCCGCTGACGCCGAGTTGGTGGTGGGCAACATCCGAAGCACCTTCTCGTGCCAGGGACGCCAGTACGGCTACTACTCGGACGTGGACAACGAGTGCAAGATCTTCCACGTGTGCGTTCCTGTTCAGCACGCGGACGGGCGCGAGGAGACCTTCATCTACAGCTTCTTCTGCGGCAACCAGACCATCTTCGACCAGAGCATGCACACGTGCATGCACCAGGACGACCCCGATGTCTTGCCCTGCACCGAAACCGACAACTGGCTGTACCTCAACGAATTCTATGGCAACCAGGAGAAGCAATGGTGGCCGAGACTGGCCATCCCTGACCGTCAGCCCCAGAGGGGAGTTGAGAGCGCCCCCAACGTTATCCGAAACCGAAAGTAGTATCCCTCGCTTTCTTCCCTTTTCCCCACGACACATATCTCTCGTCTTTCCACCAGAACTGCTTCTTAAGCACCTCGCAATTCCATCGAGCTAGGGACGTTGTTGAAGGACTTTATCGCCTAAAGGCAGGGGGCTGCAGATCCTAGTTAGCGGCCTTGTTTAACTTATAACGCTTCGAGCATTCGTTGTGATTCCTAAAGTAAGTCTGTGGTGGTCTACATGTTTAGGCCTAACCGTGCCATACAAGTTTTCACCTGGTCATTCGTAATTAATACTACAGATTTGTGTATTTGTTATTAGTATTATTAATTAACGTCGAATTTAAGATCGAAATTGCCCAAATTTATGTTGTTGTGATTCTTAAATTGAAAGGCATGAACGTTTAGATTAACACTTCAAGTCATCAAATAACTAAAGGATCTAAATCAGGAGAATACTGAGGTCATGATAACTTGATATTGGAAACCTATTAAGCTCTTTCTTTCTTATTTTTGACTAGTAAAAGGCCACTAACTAGGGTGTGTTGCAGGTTCATTGCACCCTAATTCTTGCACTCTACTATTGAGTGTCAACAGCACCCCTCATGAATTGAACCACGGTGAATTTCTGCATCTGGTGTAACCCAAACCCAACATCACGAACTCTGGTAACTACAAACCCACAGGAATTCGACCGGGGTGCGTCTTCATTTGCAAGGTAAAGAAGAACTCAACAAGGAAACGAACAGGCAATCCAACGATTGGATTTCTTGTGAGGAAGCCATTTGGGACCCGATCCACGAATGGCAAATCCTTTCCATGGATAACGAAACAAAACAGCCATATTAATTATTATTAATATTAATAATATTTTTAATTGCGGTCAAGAGCGAGTAGATCGGCAGTGACCTTTGACCTTCATCCACGACTTGTCTCATCAAGTTCTCGTGAAGGTTGCTCGTCACTTCCTGTTCTGCTTAGACGTCTAACTGCTTTCCGCGTTATTTCCGTCCACGGACGTCAATTTCATTCGCGCTCCTCTAGTGTTGTAAATATACCATTATTATTACGCTTACATTGCAAAATACTCTTGTATGTAAGAATTGCATCATGACATGTAAGGAAATAAAAGAATTTGCTCTTTTGTTTTGGCATGTAACTTGACTCTACCTTTACTTTCTGATCGTATCTTTAATAAATTGACTTCAAACTGGCACAACGGGGAATATCAACATTGTCTCCATCTTCAGAAAACATTAAAAATTAAAAATTAAAAATACACACACACCACTGCTTCAGTCAACTGCCATCTTGAAAGGTGGAATTAAACTGTGGTAAGTTTGGAATCAATGTGTTTCAGATTTATTTTGTTTGTTTATTTCAAGATGGCAGTTGACTGAAGCAGTGGTGTGTGTGTGTTTTTAATTTGTAATATTTAATGTTTTCTGAAGATGGGGACAATAATGTTGATATTCCCCGAAATATAAACTGTTTTATCCGCACTTTTAATAAAGATGACTCAAAGATCGTAGCCATCTTTAGATTTATAATATTTTAAATAACAGAAACAATCAGACCAACGGTGGTGGGGATATGCGGAGTCCTCTTTTTAGCTGCTTCAGTTGGAGTTTGATAATTAGTTTACATGACATTGGAATTAAACTGCGGTAACTTTGGAATCAAGGTGTCACAGGTTTATTTTTTTCAATCAGTAATCCCTATGACCATTAATAGTTCAATCCAAGCTCGAGTAATAAATGTCAGAATGCTCGAGCTTGGCTTGAACTATCAATGGTCATAGGGATTAATGATAGAACAAAATAAACCTGAAACACATTGATTTCAAACTTACCAGTTAAAATTCCACTGTCATGTCAACTGATTATCAATTTCAAAGTGACCATTTAAGTCCAACACAAAATGAAATAGGTTCATATGTCTGTGGGTTGTATAGCTTTGGGCAAACTGCGAGAAAGAAGCGACCTCGTTTTTTAAAGTTGCGAAATCATTGAATGAACAATTAAAGCAAAATAAAAACAAAGTATATCCAGAAAGGAATGCGACCTTCAGTTATTCACAATGGAATTGGAAAGGCCTCTCTTAGGCGTTCAAAATCATAAACTAAACGTGAAGTTGTCAGTGTTCTTGTGACTAACCAAAATATCCAGCTAACACCTGGATTTCCCTAGGATTGTTACATTTTCGGTGATTTTTTTTACACCTTTATCGAAATCGAAGCAGCATCCTCAACACAGGTGTTCAGCACTCGATTTCACTCAGTAGAGTTAACTGCCTGTGTCGAGGTGGCTTGTTCGATTTTCATAAAGTAAAAACAATAAGGGAAAAGCTAATGTTGATGTCCTATCATAAAGCTAATTTTTTAATAGGTCGAGATTTTTAATAGCGAAGTTCTACCTTCAATTTCGCTTTTAATTATTGGAGCCGTAATAGGCTATTATAATTATAAAGTGTCGAAATTGTATTCCATACGGTATCGATCTTTTTACAACATGACGACCTGAAGATGTGCATCCGCTGAAAAATAACCGGAAGGCAATATTTTGAAAGCAGACGTCGAAAAGATCAAAGGTTGAAAATAAGTTGCCAATTTTCAACTCGTGATCTTTGATCTTTTAGACTTCTGAAAAATTTCTACTTGAGCAACAAAACACGTCCAATATTGTTCTTCTTCAAAATATTAGCTCATGTCAAGTCGAATTGATTCAAATGATGGCACCCACTGGGTTGGCTACGAGGAAAAAGCATTTTGCATCCGGTCGTCATATAAATTTTTACGCAAAATATTGTCAATTTGGGAACGGTTGTCACAAAAATAAAAGGGTTTGTCGGTCCACGGCTGATGGTTCTTTCTTACAAACATGAGCGTGCATGTTTAGCTGCTCTTTGGTATCCTCTAACCAATATCTATAATATTTAAAATTTATTTGACACGAAGAAGCAGCTAGTAGAGCAACAGTGCCGCGCTTGGAGGGACTGACGCACTCAATTTGGTATGGTACTACAGTTTTTCAATTTTTTTTTTGTCTAGGGAAGTTCTACTTAATAAATAAAAATTATATTTCGTGAAGGTCGAACGCCTTTCAACCACAATAAACAAGTTAAAACAAATCGCAGCCACAAGTAATAAATCAAACAACTAATTCTTAGCTTCGTTTTCGTTCCAGTGACATTCAAATTTGATCGAACCCGCGCAAAAAGTGCTTTAATTATAAGCGCGGGTTTGTTTTTCGCGGTTTAGAATCGAGTTCATGTGACTGCATGAAGCGAAGTACATAATAATGATTCGGTATTTACTTATTAACTCACTTTAAGAAAATCTGTTTATGAAAGGGCACGTGGAAACCAAGCGCATTATAATGGTTTCCACATACCATCTCAGTTACAGAGATTTTCTTATTTTTATTCAAGTATTTTGTATTTAGTAGCCATGAATATTACGCCATATATTCAGAAAAAAAAATATAGTCTAATGTAAACAACAGGCAGAACACAAAAATCAACTAATTTGTCCATGTATGTACTTTATTAAATAGGGTCTTCTTGATTTTATGTGTTGAAATGTCACTACTCTCTAGAGCTTTTTAGATTATAAGAAGGAATATCTTAGAGTCAATGTTTTTTTTTATTACGAACAGGTTTACTATTATGGTAAATTACGCTCAACTCCGTCGTCTCGTTTCTGAAGCTTGGCAGTGAAGTCCTCAAAGAGCGAAACTTTATTGCAGAAAAACTACTTTTAAACGATTGTTTAGAGCGAAAAAAACATAATAATAGCTAGAATGGCTTTCAGTAGAGCGTGTTGCATGCGTATGACTAACAGAGCATACGCAAACATTCCACACGCAACAATGGCTAACAATGATCTGTATACAATGGTGGGGTAACAAATTTCCGAAAAGCTCTCATATTTTGATTGCCAGGAGTCCCAAAATTGAACTTACTCTTCCCACGCGCAGGCCCCACCCCTCCAGTAAGTTTGGTAAAAAAAAACTGGTTGCGTAAATTTTTCTGTGAATTCAGTGACACACCAACAGATGACCTGACCTCTATGGATCTGTGCTCCTTAATAATTCAAATCAATACCAAGGTACAGTTATATCAGTGACAAAATAGTTATATCAGTAGCAATGTTGAAACTATTCAGTCATAGTTGTTTATACTGAAACTTTTCAACATAACGGTGAAAGTATATTACAGTAAGAAGGATTCTGCTGGTATTGGCTTCAAGTTTTATTTTTGTTTGCAATAGAGAACACGGGAATCGAAATACTGTATATTAAGAAGGAGATTCAGGATAACTGCAACTCTTAAATAAACAGCTATATGTCTAACTATATGCAGAAATTTACAGAGCACTCATTAACCTAATCCCTTCCCCATGTCTAGGAAAGGCTTGTCTAGGAAAGAACATCGATTCGTTGTGGCTTGAAACTAGTGAGAAACTAGTGAGTTACGAGGCACGCAGACGAGCCACGTGCCAAGCAAAGTATCCAAGTCAATCGTTCGAAATAACGTACAATTCTCCCGCCAAGAAAGTCGCAAAGGATGGTGCGCTGGAGCGCCAAATAAAGGAGGGGAAGGTCACTATAATACTAGCAAAGCACTAAGCGACTGCTTCACGAACAGAAAGTCTACCAAGCAAGAGCGTAATTTTTGGGGATAAAGAATATGCATAACGGAGCAATGGTAGCCCAGGATCGATTACCCGTGCGGCCGTATACCTCATCACAAGTTCAATTCATCCCAAGAAACACTTGCAGTTACTCCGTTTATAAGTTAAGGTACAGAGCCCCGCAGTGAAGGGCGCACGTCCACAATAATGGATAAACCGTGAAAGCATACAAACAACTTGTCACCAGCGGCTGTGCAAAGCATAAAACAGCAGCAGCCATCGCCTGGGGTTAATAGCCACCATGGCTTAATTGGCTAGAGCGCCTCGCCCGGTAAGATGAGGAGGTCCGTGGTTCTAAACCCGGTGGTGGCGAGTTGTTTTTCTATATGCTTTCACGGTTTATCCTGTGGACGTGCACCCTTCACTACGGGGCTTTCTACCTTTACCGTTTATAAGTGTTTGTCCCAAACTCAAAATCTGGACAACGATTGGCTGGGCCGTGATTGTTGCACGGTAGCAATCCTTCCTGGGTGCTCCCCGAGGTTCGGATTGTTGCTCGGTAAACTGACAATCATTGGTCAGTTTACGGTAGCAATGATTGTTGCGCCATACCCAACGCTTGAGAGGGTCGGCACAGCCACAAAGTATTACGATTAGACCTAAACAATTATATTAGAATAGGGAGAAGGTTGAGTGTGGGGCTTTTTATGCGTTGACCCCTCCCCGCTTCTCTTGAAAAGAATAACTCTTCAGTAATGTCCAAAAGAACTCTTTCCAGGGCTATAGTCACAAACAATTATTCTAAATTAATATTCACGCGTTTCATTACGAAAACTTATACTTGGTAACGATTGGAGAGGTCTCCTCTTGCACATGAATATGAAACTACGATATTTGTAAATATTTATTGCACTATTTTTTACTCATTTGAAATCTTAATTTGGCGGAGGGGTTCTTGACAGCTGGACAGGACAAAGCATAAATGCGTGATAATTTAATCGGAGACCGGGCTACTTGAACAGTATTTATACAGCATTTAATTAAAATGGCCCCCGTCCAGTCTATAACTTTCAAATTTGGCGCCTCGGGGGATTCAAGTCCCATGTTCTAAGAATCAATCTTTAGTCATCGCGTAATTATCAAAAGACCTCAAGGCCGTCTGCGCAATAAACGCTCGCTTTTTCAACCGTTCTCTAATGAGTCCAGTAAATACGTGCTCGTGCATATTTCTGCGCGCGTGTGTCATTAGGGGGCTTCCAGACGCTCCTTCGACCAATTATTAGCCACGCGTTACATCCGCCGACTCGACACAATCATACGTCACGCGCCCATCCTAACTTTGCCGAGCCCCCGTCTTATCTGGGTCATGGATTAAGGTTTATTGATGAAGGTTTGCCGTGTAATACCGTCGTGGATTTAATGGTTTTGAAGTAACAAGGGCCCATCAAACTAAACATGAATTGTGAATGAGTGATTTTGGTCTAAACTCCAAAGCAAAAAAATAGCTAGGCTTTGACGGTTCTTTCCCTTCACGAGGTGCAGCTAGATATTTTAAAGGTTTGGTTGCGAACACGGACCTGCGCACGCAGGGGTATATACAGTAGTAAGGTTTTCATGAAAAGTCAAACCAGTACGAAATGTACACGGACAAGCTTGTTACGTTGTGAGGTTTGCCTTCCACAATTACTAGCCTTAGTGTTGCTTAATTTGGTTAAGAATAGAGGACCTCAGCACAAGATAAAAGTTTAAAAAGTTCAGGTCACCCAAAACAAAAATACATGATTTTTGACTGAGAGTCTTTATGTCAACATCCTTCAGGATGAAACTATTAATAACATCATTCTAACTCATTATGGAATTAAAAACTGCCGCCAATACTTAAAAAATAACCACGCTCAACTCTACAACGCACGTATATAATAATAGTGCGTTGTAGAGTTGAGCGTGGTTATTTTACTTCAAACCAAACTTGACAGAAGCCGCGCAGTGAAGCCGCCTCGTGTGCTGAAATTCCCCGCTGCATCGTCACGGGTAGCACGTGCTTCCGAAGACAGCATCCGAAGACTGGCCCAAAAGCGACCGAAACGTCTTGTTAAGGTTTTTAAACTTTTTAAACTTCATGTTTTGCTCAGAGCCTCTATTTTTAACCAAACAAAAATTGATTTTACAAAAGGATAATTGGCATTCATATTACTTAATACATTTTGTGGCGGTGAGTTCCGTTTTCTTTTCTTTCCCTTTGCACATTTATTTATATTATTTTTCTACCCTTTTCTCCGTCTCCAAGTCTCCAAGGTTCCAAATTCTCATAAAACCCTGAAATTTTGCCATTTTTAGTATAGAAAGTCGCCGTGCCAGAAATGTCTTGAAGGCAAAGCACCTTGATGAATGGCCTGTCCCTCGAGCCAGCGTTCCTCCACCCTCGCACTCAGTTCCACAAACCTCTTTCCGGAAGCCACTCTCCAGTCTCAACACGACCGTCACGACGTCATTTCCATAAAATACTGCGTCCATGGGAACGCCCACGCGCTGACAGTGAAAAGTGTCGTCTCTTAAAAGCACAAGATAAACAGTGCTGACCCACCGGCACGAGGACGGGTAAACAAAAGAAATGGCGCTCCATACAGAAGAGTTAAAGCGAGTGTTTCCTGAAATAAGTTTTAGGGAAGTCCAAGAACAATAATAGTTGAAAAGCTCAACAGTGAAACAATTCTATTCCCACGTGCTTCGTTTCGTCGGAGTGGCACCACCCGCAATCGAACCCACGAAGTCACGATAGTCGGGATGTAGACGTGACACCTTACATCCACGCCCACTCCTCCAGCTTTGATTTTAAATAACAAAACCATATAGGACCGATGAAATTTCTGCTAATGGACTATATGTATACAGGGTGTTCCAAAAGTCGCGCAACATAGGAAATATAGGTCCATTGTAATATAAGCTAAAATCGCTGCCGTATGAAAGGCAGATGCAGCTGGATTAATTACATTAACTCAAGTTTGCTTTAACGTGAGCAATGAAGATGTTCTTATCGTAACTAATTGGTTTTGCTTTCCCATAGTAGGCTACTCATATTGCTACTGCTCAGTGTGACTCACGTATTGTGTTACTAAGTTACAATTAACTTTATTTAAGTCAACATGAAACAAAAAATTATTGTATTGAACAATAATGTGAGCATTATTAGAGAAGGATTTCCCCATCCTCCCACGAAACTAGACTAATGTTCGAAGTAGATTTCAATAGGCCTACATTTCCTATGTTGCGCGACTTTTGGAACACCCTGTGTAAAGTTTCTATATGTTTGGTTACAGATTCGTATCCGATTTGACTAACCATCTCCAAGTTCGAACCGGTCACGAAAAGGAAACTGGTGATGACTTCGACCTTTACTTTCCCAA
>JAQIUX010000125.1:0-11781 GCA_034696965.1 Lithobius crassipes | reverse complement strand
GGCGGGAATCTCTTTGTCGGGCAGTTCAGCGGCAGGCAACGTAGAATAAAGACGTGTCTGAGTAACCGCTTGACTCCATTTCTTATCCGGCAGTGAAGGCCGTGACAAGTGGCGCCCGAACTAAAAAGCATTGACCGTTAGGACTCTGGAGGGAAGTAGAAGGACCAGGAAATCTGCAGATCATCACGTCGGTGGTTTGCGGCCGGTTTTCTGGGAAGAATTTGGAGGACTCCACCGTTACGACCGTTGGGTGAGCTGTTCTTCGCCATTGATGAGAGATCAAGTGGCGCCCGAACAAAAATTACTGACCGTTTCGAAGCAGAAGACATCAGCAAATCATCACGTCGGTGATTTGTGGCGAATTTTGGAAGATTTGGGGAGAATTTGGACGATTTTTTCAACACACGGAGGCCGGCGCGGATTCGCGAGCAGGGGACTCAGCGTGCCGCCGGGACGTTTCGTTGCCGTCGTGAAGCGAGTACAAACTCAAACTTGGACCAAGAAGGACCACAACCACTGCGGAACGTTTACACACCTGCGCGGAACTTTTCGGAGAGAATTTTGGCAGCGTTTCTGCGACGAAGCTGCACCTCGCCGTTCACCTCGTGATCGCCCGGATTCGGCAGTCACGGAACCCGCCTGTACATCATAGCAAAGTGAGTGTGACGAACAGAAAGTGTCGTAATGTGCTCTACTGAACAATTGGTAAAAGTGCTGTGCGAAATTCGGGGAATTTTGGACGTTTCCGACTCATAAACTGTGTAAGGGTGGCCGCGCCATTGCCTCAGGCGCGCGCCAAGACGTTGGGAACAAAGGAAGGCGGCAGACAAGACGGGACAAGCAAGGTTGGTTTACGCTTGCGGCTACAACCGTTGGACATTTTTCGCGCCACTCGAGGAGAGCGTCGCTTGCTCTACGCCTCGAGCAACCTGCTTTTAGTGCGCGCCAGTAGGGAGCGGCTCGCCACAGCCACCAATCTTGACGCTTGGCGGGAAAACCCAGCGCCGACGGCGACATCCGGGCAACCTCAAGATGGAGGGCCACGCGTCTGTTTGTGGTGCTGAGCCGTTTTGGGACTCTACCTGACTAACTGTAACTGCTTTCCATCTTCACGATGGGGAAGGGACGTGGAAACACGCGTTCACGGAAGATTTGGGAACTTTTCGACGACGTGAAATCCAACACCGACGATGTCAGATGGGCAGCAAGCCTCGCGGCTGTGCGCACGTTGAAGTGGGAACTGGAAGAAGAGCGCGACCGCGGACAGGCTGGGCTCGAACAAGCCGACGTGGATGCAGCCGGCCCGGCTGCGGAAACCGACGATGTCATTGCTGCCAGCTTGGAAGAGGTCAGCGAACCGGTTATTGAACCCGACACTATTGTTCCTGAAGAAGCCCACGTCGTCGACGTTCGGCTCGCCGACGCCGTGGCAGACGGTAATTTGGGAAACTACGATGTCCCTCAACCGGTCGCCGAAGAACCGACTATCGACCCAGACGATGACGCTGTGTCCGACAACGAACCGTTCGCCGTGCCACGCGACGGCCTCGCGGCCACATTGGACGCCGTTGGGGATCAAGATGCGGTCGCGGTCCTCAGCGAACCCGCCACCGAGTCGGACCACGCACCTGACGACGCCGCCGCCGCCAACGCTGCTGCCGTCACCACGTCGGAGCACGTCGCACCTGACTGCGTTGCTGCTGTCGACGCCGCCGCTGAACCGGGCGATTTGGGCTGCAATAAAGTGGGGACTTCGGCAGCTACTGCCAGCGCATCGGCTGCTAACGAAATCAGCGACCCTCTGCCAGTGTCAGAGCCCGAGCTGGTGAGCGCTCAGGCCAACTCCGTCACCAAATCGGACGGTGATTCGGAGCCGACACCTGCCGCCGCCGAACCCTGCGTGACCACTCTCGTCGGCGAGCCAGTCACTGGACCACCGTTAGGTAACGGACTGTTTGCGCTCGTGTTCATGTGCGTGATTTTGGGGTTGGGCATGTGCTGGCTAGCACGTGTCCTGCTGTTGTTGTCGGCCGAGATTCGACGTGCTACGTCGCAGCTGTGGGCCAAGGATTGCAGCGAGACAAGGGAAGTGCCAGGCATCCTGGGGATGCTGACCCTGCCAGTCGAGCTCCCTCCGAACCTGGGTCTGCACCCATGGACCGCCGCGGCCTACATCAAGTTGCTGTGGGCAATGATTCACGGTCTCTGGGAAGTGCCGGGAATCCTAGGGACAACGCCTTCGCCGATCCAGCTCCCTGCGAACCCTGATCTGCACCCGACAAACGTCGACAATGCTGGGAAATTGCTGCGTAAGCCTCGGGAAGTACCGGGTTCCCTGCGGATACTGACCGAATCTGCACAGCATCGCTCGGGCTTGGACCATCACCCGAGAGCTGCTGCCATCGTTCCGGCCACCGCCGATCGTATGCGAGACGTCGCCTCCATTCTAAAGTGGGGACATCACCAGTGGGACCGCGGTAAACGCCGTTCGCCACGTCGCCCGCACGAGTAAGGTACTGTAACGTGAAGTTTAACCATAAACTAAGACCCGATGGGCACCTTTTAAAACTAAGCCGCTCAGCGCAAAAGTGTAAATTTCATGTTATGTGTGTTCGTGCGGAGGAGACACCGTGCAAAAGTGAGTCATTCGAGTGAGACGCGAATGAAGTGTGATCTCATTCTGGTGAGAAGCGAGTGAAGTGTGATTTCACTCTGGTGAGAAGCTGCAGTGTATGTGCGGTAGAGAAACCGTTTAAGTGTGAAAATTTTGGAGCACGAATTTCGCTTGCAGTGTGTGCATGTCGTATTTCGGGTTTCAATGGAGGAATTTTCTGGTGCACAACCACAAACACGGACGAACTAAGACCTAACGGCACTCTGGGCGCAAAACCCTAAAAACTACCAGCGGACTAAGACCCTCTGGGCAACAAAACCTAAGACGCGAAGCGCGTTGGAGTCTGAAGTGAACCCTGCAAGCTTTTACCCTCGTCTCAGTCCCGACCATCCCTTCCCACCATGTTTTGTTTTGAGTGTTAATAAAAAGTGTTTTTTCTTGTGCCAATGTTAAGAGGTAACCTGCCGGTGGACTGTAAGAAGTTGTGCTTTGATTTCATGTTGACATGGGTCTCAGCTGTAAACTTGTTGTGATGATGTATTCTCAGGTTCGTCTAAGAGCGTTTCGGCTATGACGGGTTGGGGTTATGCAAGGTTTGACATGTGATGTCTCATTTTTTATCTAAGAGCTTAAGGCTGTGATTTAAATGGGGGTGCAGGCTTGACAAGAGATTGAACCGACGACTGAATTTTGGCCTCAGGGGCTTGATGCGTTAGGAGTTAGATGGAAGGGTGAGTAATGTTGCTGTACGCCAGGTGTGTCCTGACCGGGCTGCAGCTGCACACTTTTAGGATTGGTCACGAGAGTTGGGTGGGCTGGTTGTTCGAAGTGCATGAGGGTGAAGGGTTTTTAACTGATGGTAAGGGAAATTCGTAGGGGTTTGAAGTTGGAGGCAAGGCTTGATTCACGGCAGAATACGAGAGGGGAAGTCGGTTTGGCAACGTTTTTTGGGGGGGTTTTGTGGCGTTCACTTGGGTTCCGGGAACTAACGGAACGGTTTCGGAGCACGTCAGTGATTTGTGACGTGGGGATGGGGTAAGGGAATTAGCTGGTTGTTCTCGGCAAGGGGGGGAATACAGGCTGCTGTTACAAGGCTGCAGCTGCACAACTGTGATGGACCCGTCATGAACCCGGAAAGTAACCATTACTGCTCATATAACCTTGTTAAATCTTGCGGCGTTCGGGGGAGCGATTGCTGCGCACATTAAAGCTGCCAATGCGTTCGGTATAGTCGGTTGTATGTATCGATCGAAAGTGAAAGCTGACATGTACCTATCCAAATGTTGTCATGCCAAGTGTAAGTTGACCTGTATCAATCCAACGTTTATTTCTGTACCAATCAAACTGTGCTGATCCATATGTTTAAATTCCAAGAGTAAGTTGACATGTACTGATTATTGTTTAAATTCAGTTCGGCTGCACGTGCATTCGGTAAAGTCAGTTGAATGTGTGGGTTGATAAGTAACGATCCATAGGTTTTAATTCAGTTCAATTAATTCTGTTCAGTTCAGTTAATTGCGTTCGGAGTACAGAGCTGATGCTGTGAGCTGAAAGTTATGTGTTTGACTAAGTTGCGAGATGACTATGTTGTTGGACTATGTTAAAAGTTTGACTATGTTATTGTCGAATGACCTTTTCGATGTGCGCTGAGGCAAAGTTTTGGAAAGTTGCGTGTTCTCTGAAATTTTTTGTGAGGTGGACAAATTAGCTGTTGTGAGGTGGAAACTTTAGTTATGTATTTGCGGACTGTTTCCTGGCTGCGAGGACGCTGCGCTTGGGGGGGACGGGGAGCATGTGACGGTTGATCCCGCCTAGGGCCATTGGCAACCGTTGCGTGGCTCTCCGCCCGCCCTGAGGCACGCGGGCCGAGCAGCGGGCAGCAGTTAGCGCCAGGAGAGGAACGAATAAAGACATGAAACCCGAAACGTGCGTAATTAATTTCCGGTGGCCGCGGCAGGCACCATGACACAAGCATGGGAGTTTGCCGCGTTGATCTGTGTCTTCTAAAAAATAAAAGACAGTTTAGAATAAAGAAAATCAAAATTAAACACTGACAAACATGAAGTACGTAAGTTCCATTATAATATCCTTGGAAAACGATGTGAGGGGTTGGCGGCTTCGAATCAAGAATCCCCAGCATAGGTTTAGAAGTGCTTCTTTGTCGATTTGATCAGAATTTCATTCTGTTTACAGGGTTTGTACAGGGCCTTGAATTCCTTGAAAAGCCTTGAATTAAAAAAATGAAATTTTGAATTTGATAAAATCAGTCTTAGGGGTTATTTTATTATGAAGATTTCCCCATTGTTACGCTTGGGATATTGAGGTATTTTATTAGTTCAATAAGCTAGCTTTTTTGTGTATTAATGATAGGCATATTTGAGAATTCATTCAGTCGTCAGAGCTTTAATCATTGTTGTACTATGATAATTGCGGTTTAAAAATTGCCTTCTTCAAGGGGCCTTGAAATTTGGCATTTTATGGCCTTGAAACGGCCTTGAATTTTGTTTTGGTCTGAACGTACGAACCCTGTGTTTACAACATTGTACTTAGCCAATTTAGACTACAACGACAGCGAACAGTAATGTTGGTGAACCACATTCCCTTTTTTCCCCAATGATTCACACTAGAGTACGGTACATCCATCTATTTGCCCGTTTGGATAAGACTTTGACAAGGTGATTTAGCATTTGCAGCCTAAACCGAGAGGGTGAACTTATACACTAGTAAGATTTATGAATGGCGTGATGGTCAACTGCGATGTATTTTTATCCCTTGCGAACTTCGACACATATTTGGCGTAGACATCGTCATGAACAGAATGTGAGCGATTCTAAACTTGCCGGATACGACGACTGGCGTGAGCTTACCCTTTCGTGAGGAAGCCAGCCGAAACATTTTGCAAAAGCTATAGCCTGTATACCTTTTGGTAGTCACCACCAGATGTTCCACAGGAAGATTATATACTTACTTTTTTTTAAGCTCATCCGTTGTTCTAAACTTACTGTCATGTAACCCTCTGGAACTGTAAATTAGATGGAAGTCACGTTAGGCAAAATACTAAATCTTGATTACGGATGAGCAAAGTTGAGGCATTGGTGTAACCTAATCATTACATACCAAGACCTGGAGTTCATAAATTAGTCTTTGAAGCGCCAGGCGGCTGGCTTCAAGCCGTTTTCTTAGCCACGCCGCGTCGAGTGACGCCATTTTTGGAATTAGTCCACGGAGCGAATGAGAGAGCACCAGAAACCAAATCACAAAATTAGGCAAAGCAGTTCTAGGAAAAGGGATGCGCGACGAAAGGAAAATGAAATTCTGCACTGGGGCCGCGTAAATATTGTTGTTCCTTCGTGAGGGCACCTTTGGAGAGCACGACCATTATTATTTAGCTGCAATGTAATGGTGCTGTCATGGATTGGTACTTGTGAGCCACATGGGGCTAAGAAAGGACCGCCTGTTTGGTGGTCAGATGCACGACGCGAGATGTTGAAAACGGATAAGCCAACCAAAAAAATTAATTTGACTTAGTTTTTTTGTGTGGTATTTTCACGGTCAGACAATGAAAATAAAGCGTGGTTTTATTATGAGACGTGGAGGATATTCAGACACAAACGAATAACCTTACGAAAAGGTCAGACGAGTACGGAATACGCCACAGAATTAAAGCCTATTCATTGTCAAACGTCGAAATACATTTTTCCATACGGGAAAAACTGATGTCTGGTGCCTGGATTTTCATGAGTAAAAACGCCCAGTTCGTCTAGCCAGTTATCATTACAGCTGGTTACGGCTGTGACTTTAAACAAATAATCGCTAATAATAATTTATTGTCATAAATGTAGGAAAGTAAAGCATAGCAGCATAAAATAAACTCAACAAAAGAATCGAGTGGCATTATGATGCACCTCTGCTTCGTCGGAATGACATATGGCTTGGAATCGTACTAAGAAATGAAGTAAATCACTGCTTTATTGCGCCAGGAACAGAATTAACTTATCTGCAGTTTTGAATTTTGATTTTTAAGACACCCTGATTTTTCCCAATGGAACTGCATTATTAATATATTTTATCTATATTAAACTTTAAGTGCGTTCGTCGTTATTTCGCTGTTCGTCGATGAAAATAAACATAATAGACTTAGATCAGTCAAAAATTTAATTACTCCAATATCGAATAAACCTACTATAAGGCTACAAACTATCAGCCCAAATGCTGTAAATATTGCTAAACATATACATGACATGTCCATGAATCCTGCCAGGTCAGTGTATGAGTGGGCAAAGGCAGGCCCTTACAGTTTCGATTTTAGGTAATGTTACTCGAACGAAAGGTTAACGATGTTGCTACCTTGTTGTTATACACTATATAGTTTTTTAAATTTTTTTTTAGATGGCAAAATGACATGTTTTTTTTAAATCATTGATTGAATTATCGTCGACTTAGGTGATTCATAGACTGCTGGTTGAATTTTGCTTCAAAATGTTATCGTTTGTGTCGTTGCCTTTTAGTTTGAAAGTCTTCACTGTTACATACATTAGCGTAAAAGGCACCCAGATCGTTATTAATTGCGTCCAGCGTGCTATATTTGCTTCGAGCTTGGAAAAATTTGTTCCATTGAATTTGTTTCCTTGACTTCGTTCCTGATAATGGTCATTTTTAATCCCTAATAATCAACGCTAGCTGGCGCCTCAAACAAGTGGTGTGACAATCAGCATCCTTTTATTTTTTTCAGTGCGTTTTAATATGTATCCGGTAAATAGGAAAAAGGGTATTGTCTTTGATAAAACAATGTAGCATAAGCTTTTCTGATTTCCTAGGGCCTAATGTCTTTTTAAATCCCTAGTACGGAAAAATTAAAAATACGGGTGCTGACTGTCGCACAGCTTGTTGTGTCGCCATCTACTGTTTATATGGGAATTAAAATAATCGTAATCTGCTTTTCATTATAGGAACTGGTCGTAGACGCAGACGAAAACTAACATTCATAAGGCTCTCCGTATTTAGCGCTCATTTTCGAAGTCATTTTGTGAGTTTCCCTTTACCATACACACGCAGTTATCTAACTTGCACGACACAAACACACAACAAAACAAATAGATAGATTCAACCAAACCGACAAAGCTACAGTATTGGGCTTGCAACGCATATGTAACCATGTTGCCAAGACTGGTAGAATGGTGCCTGTTGCTGGGCAATGCTAGACTTAGAAGACTTACGAAACTTAGTAGAAATCACTAGACTTAGTAGAAATCACTAAATAAATAAACAGAAGAAATCACTGAAAATCATAATTGATAAACAGAAACAGAAAGCCAACAGCGAAATAATACACGAAATAGCTAAAGTATCTGTATGTCATTCCTCTAACACTTACGTTTTGTCGGAGTGACATCACTGGGAATCGAACCCGTGGCGGTCCGATCACACGATCCTCCACTGGCAATATCAATTGCATCACTATAAAGTTTCAAGCAAGCGTAGAGCTAAGTTTTCTTTAGAGAGGCTAGTTAAATTGTTAATATTTTTCATCATATAAAATTCTAGCCTAATGATTTTTCCCTTTCTGTGTTACTACTTTCTCGTAATATAGTAGAAAAAGTTTCACTTATCTTACTTGTTCATGTAGGCTATACACATATCCCTTTTAAAACGGGTGTGTTTCGTATATCACCGGGTGACATTTTGTTTCTCAAGGAATTCCTTAAGTTTGTTTTTTAATCTGTCCATATAGACATACATAATTTTTGTCATGTAAGACAGCATTCCACTTTCGCCCATTTCGTGTTATGATTTTTAAAAGCACCAGACCAACCAACCCTCTACACATTTCGTTTTCACTTATGCAGATGCTTACCATATTTCGTTCGGCCTACAGCCCCCGGCTCTGCATAAGACTTATCATCTTAAGAAATCGTCACGTAGTAAATATGTCGTAACGGCAAGGTCAAATGAGATGAAAAAAGGATGAAGCTAAACCTTGAACCTTGTCATAGTTTGTCGACAAAGTTTTACAAAAAGTGTTCGTGATAAAACTGCGAGAGCTATGTTTAAATGCGCACCATCTTTGTTCATTGTTATCCCTTTTTCTATTTTTTTAGTCGTCTTACATAATCGCTGAAACCAATTTAGTTTCAGCGATTATGTAAGACGACTAAAACAAATGGAAACACTTGTTTGGTGTTTGGGACAAGGTTTTGTTGAAGTCGGCATTCACTTTAATTTATTGAATTAGGCCAACTTTTTAGCCTTAATGATCGCTGCATTTCAAACTTGCAGAGACTCTTAAAAATTACTTGAATTACTCCTGCAATTCAAGTAATTTTTAAGTGTCTCAGCAAGAGGCGAGATCGTTATTTGATCTGGTTGTTGGGCTTTTTAATGTTGCGATGTGCAGTGCAGTGAAGTCATAACTCAACATAAATTTCGAATATAGGTTTCAGATACTAACAAATCGTTGCTCGATACTCATTACATATATTTAGGGAATTCACGGAACTGGAAAGAGTTTCATTTCTCTCCCAAATTTGATACGGTTTCATACAGTGTTTAATTTGGTTCCGAAACGGGGTTAAAAACGAGTTAAGCTACAGAGGTCCACCAAAAAGTATGGGCATTTTTTTTTTATCTTTGGCCTGGCAAATGAGTGTCAACAAAAGTTATTAAAATAGATCAGTCCCACACACCTTTTAGTAGGGTATATGGTTGATCCAAGTAGTTAAAACCGACGACATTTCTACTCTAGTTTTATTTCTTTTGTATTCAGTTTCATTATTAAATTTACTCATTTTTAAAAGGTGAAAATTTGAGACCTTTTGTGATTCTACGTCGAGTGGTACAGCTAATAAGTTTAAATTTATTTGTCAGACAGATCTCTTGTTGAGGTAAATTGCACCGATATAACGCAGATTTTTAACGAAATTTTTTGAGAGCTGCTCGGAGTAATTTCCAAGGCAACGCTGTTCTCGGCATATATAAATATTAATATCATGGCATCTTGGCGCGGGAATTAAGGCAACTGCATTAAGTCCCAGCCTTGAGATTGTAATTTTCTGCTCAAAATAATTCACGGAGAGCTGCGTTTGTTAATTAGAAAACGTCCGGAAAACTGCTTGAACAAATGGCTAAAAGAAGATATGGCCGACATAAAGTGTGCATGTCATTATTTAGCCAGCCTAGGCCAATTAGTCAGTCGGCCTGTATATCTTGAAGCTATGATGGCTACGTATAAACTTGGCTCCAAGTCTCTCGTTATTGTGTCTCGAACATAGATTGCCACTTAGCTTGTTATTAAAACAGAACTTTTCGATTGTGATTTTCTTTACTTTGGGCCCGGCCGAAGCATCGGCTCTTAAATTAGGTTTCCGTTTGCGGAACCATTTTAAAGTTAGCGGTAATTTTCTGTAACAAAGGCAAACGTTTTGGGGCGTGCGTCGTGAAAAGTTATCCCGTTTTGAAGTTCGTTGCAAAAGAAGAAGATGCGATTCATTTTTTGGTTGTGGTGCGAACGAATCTCGCTAATTACGGAGCGAACATCCAATATTGCATCCGAGAGACATTATTTCGCACTTACCGCTCTTTATTGTTCACTTAACAGTAAACTTTTTTTTTACTCTCCGGTAAACGGCCAAATTAAAGCATAAATTAAATTTTTTTTCTCCTTCATTTTTAAGAGAAAGAGCGCGCGCAATTTTTCTGGAATGTTCCCAAAGTTGGCGAACGATGATTGTAACTGGAAAGTGCATCAGCTTCGTGTCAGCTTATGTCTTGCAATTATTTTCGTTTAACTTTTATTTGGAGTGTCAAAGGGAAGTATTAATCAACTGGCTCGATAATACAATCGAAGGGATTATTAGACTAGTATACCACATATTCTGTTTATAATTTTTTTTTTCATTGCTCTTGAAGTGATCTGGATTAAATTTTTTTTTTAATACACCTAACAAAGTTTTTTTTCCGAATCAAGTGACTAAAAGAACTCGCAACAAAAGCTAAATGTACCATAAAAAAAAAGCTGGTCTCTTGCACCCCTGTTTGGAATATGTTTTTAGCTTGCATGTTAGGCTATAGCGCAATGATATCACTTCGTGTTTGCGTTACCATTATATTGTCGAATTTGGCCTGGTGCTTTCGTCGATTGGAATCGTGGTCACATCACTCTGTAGGGAAGCATAAGTGCAAGAAAAAGGCATGCGGATGTTACGCTGTTTGTTGGATTGTTTTGGTACTTCATTTACAGTTCTTATGGTAGTTTGTTGTAGCCCATCTATTCGGAAGTACCGTTTGCATTTTTAGCGTAAGCTAAAGGACAAAGAAGATAACTTTGTATGTTGGCCGAATATACGATACAAAACAACGACAAAAATATCTATAGCTTCTTATGAAAAGCAATATTTTGTCATAATATTCATGAATACAGCTTGTCTTATGAAAAACGCTGCAATAGAAAAACTTTGAGCCTATATACAACAAAAACAGATTGGCTGAATTTTTGCTACAGCAATTCTGAAAAAAACGTGGTGTCGTGTCCTATCCCAACAAGAAAACAATTTAGGTTTTCTGGTGGAAACTGAAGCACAGAGTATGAAGCCTACGAATGAATACTTGATGGCCTGTTAAATTATAGAATACTAACTTTAACAAAACTAAATTATTGAATGATCCTACTTTTGGCTTTCTGCATCCTACTTTTTACAACCTTGTTTATGGCTCTGATCGAATTGGATTGGAACAACAAGTAATAAGACGACTCTACGACTTGTTTAACATTTCAAGATTACATTTGAAAATTTCCATAATACAAGCGGAAATGAATTTTGAAAGTGGCCACTCGACGCGCTTCCATTTACTGTAAAACCGCGCCCAAATGTGCGTTGTCATAGCGACGTAGAACAATAGGAAAGGGAAAGCCAAACAGATAGCGCTGGGTAAAGGGGGAGGTGAGGGAGGGTTTCGGTAAAGGGGAGGGTAGGGGAAAAAGTGGAAAAAGATGGCCCAGTGTTGCGTTTTAGCTTGTAACGAAATCTCGGGTAAAATTTGTAAAAGAGGATGTAGGGAGTGAAATATAAGGGGCCGTTATCGTTGAGTGCACCTTCTTTATTCCAAAGTATTCTGTTGGGATGAGCAAGAACGTGGGCCAAATTTTATCTTTTGCGCTCGTGCGAAATTGC
>JAQIUX010000124.1:0-11807 GCA_034696965.1 Lithobius crassipes | reverse complement strand
AACACACCTGTTGAGTGAGTTGTATTCTGTGAACTCTTTAATTATGATACCTCAACGTAAAATGCCTGTATTTAATTTTAAGTTTTCTTCTTGTAGAGCAAGATCATGGGTTGGAAGCTTTGTCACAGATTGTTGCTCGACAGAAACAAGTGGCTTATGCTATTGGAGATGAAGTGGACTTGCAAAATGGTAAGTAATTGCATGTGTACACCATTGTTACCATGCGACAAATTAAACCAGGCCGGGCAACCATCCGAGGGGCACTTAACTCTGCGCTGCAGGCTCAGTGCCTGTTAGCAAACAATACGATATACAATACCCGAATTCGGACCGGGCTGACCAACAAACCTGCACACAGGTTCCATGCAGCTTGTGAGAATACTGCTAGAGTTCATTGTTAACATTGCTATTTTGCTGATATATTAGGGAGGATCCAGAAATAGAATACAAAAATCTTCTGAGGTAGAATTATGGTAGACCCAGAGAACCAGACCCAAATGTAAAACAAAGATCCCTTCCCCTTGCACAAATTTCTAAGGTGGTCTAGGTATTTTATTATGCAGTAAGGTATAGAAAAAAAAGTGTTAAATGAGTTTGAGTGTTAGCCGTAAATGACAATTTACTTTTTGCGCACACTCCAGAATTTAAACCTAGTGACAGTATTAAACGGTAAGGATCAGTTTTCAAGAAAACTGAGACAGTGTTTTTACACGAAAATAATGAGTTGTCTTCTGACAAAGATGGTTTGAAGTTATTAACATTTTTTACTTTGTTTCAGAGCTCCTTGATGACATTACAGATCATACGGATCATACTAGGGACAGGTTATTACGAGAAACTAGACATGTCAAGATCATTGATCGCAAAGATAAAACATGTGGTAAGTAAACAGATAATACAGGAATAAAAATAACATATACCTGACTGGAAACGAGCATACCAACTATGATTATTACTGAAACTTTCAATTAAAAATGTCTCTTAAGTGAAGCAGTTTGGTTTTCCTAATCTGTTGTTTTTTGACACCTCTAACTTTTTCAAACATCATAAAGACTTCCAACCAATTTAGGCAGAATTAAAAGTTGCTTTCGTGACTGAACATTCGCATGCTCTACACTGCAGTTCTCAGACCATGCTTTAAAACTACTGTGTCCAGGCTTGGGCTCACTATTTTGTCTGAGTTGTAAAAGTACTGTTGTAAAGTGCCCAACCTAAATAAACGTTTTGCACTAAGACTGTGTATTGCCTCGATCTTGCCACACTTTTAGTTTGTGAGGGATGATCTCCTGGAAACCCTAAAAATGTTTAACGTTCTGGACACTCGGGTGTTTTAATGACTATGTCACCCAGGCCCCACATCCTACCCTCTTATTGCCAAACTCCCTTTCAAAGAAAAACATTTCAGTGCAACCTTGTTAGACAGTGAAACACCTTGCCTGAGCACTCGTTGTAGGCACTGATACCAACCGCTGGAAAGCCTTTTACAATACTTGGTCCACTTGAGTCTCCTTTCTGGTCCGTGTGCTATAAAACGCCATCAAACTGTTAGATCGCAGTTGGTTTGAATTGAGAAGATTACGGTGTATGCAGTTTTGTACATGTTTTCCGAACAACAAAAATGCACACCTGCTAACTTAATGACAGTATCTTTAACTTGGGTCTTTGTGTAGTCGGTAGATCATCATGTCATTCATTATTGTGACTGAAATAGTTGAGTAACAAGAGCTTAGTTTGCTGGCAGCGGTAGATTATCCGACAATGGTTGTGGTGTACTCGCCTTGTGAGGGACTGCAGACGCCACCAAGCTCTGGCGGTAGCCTATTTATTGAGCCTTGTCACTCACGTGACTATACATCACGTGCGTGTGGGAAGGAGCGCCATCTATCGTGAGACGAGTACACCACACTCCC
This sequence comes from Lithobius crassipes, assembly GCA_034696965.1. Taxonomy (NCBI): domain Eukaryota; kingdom Metazoa; phylum Arthropoda; class Chilopoda; order Lithobiomorpha; family Lithobiidae; genus Lithobius; species Lithobius crassipes. The sequence continues at coordinate 9,897 of JAQIUX010000124.1, read as the reverse complement.
CCACACGCACAACAATAATTTTATAGAATCAAAAAATTTTTTGGTTGCAACATGCAAGAATGAAGAAAAAATAATGTAAAATAGAAAATACAAAATCAAGAAAACGAAGACTATATACATTATTTACAAGTTCAACCTTGCAGGCTTCTTCCTGACTCGAACAGGCCTTGCAAGGTCCGGAGGCCGCGTCACTTCCGTGGGCTCCAAAACTCTGGGGCTGCTGATCACTTCAGCAGGCTCCATCCCGGAAATTCTCGCTGGAGTGCGAGCAGTTGAAGATGAAGGAAATTCAGCAAAGTCCTGGGCAGCTGGAAAAAGTTGTCCCACAGGGTCTGGAAATGGCTCCGGAAAATCCTCCTCCACAATGCATGGAGGAAGAAACGATTCCCTCTGGGATGAACGCTGGCGTGGAGAAACGACAGCCTTCTCAGCTTCCGTCGGCGTGGTAAACGGCTCGGCGGCGGCTCGAAGTTGAGCTTGATGTCGGCGAGTTGTGATGCCGTCTCCCAGCTGAACTTCGTAGGAGTTACGGTTGTGGGCCGAGATCACGCCAAGTTGCCACTTGGGTTTGTTGACTCGGTAATCCCGGGCCCACACGGAAGCTCCCTCGGCGAAACTGCCCTCCTTGCGATGGGATGATGGAGTTCCTTCACGGAACTGACGTCGGGTCATCTTGGCCTGCAGCGTATCTGGGCGCAACAGGTCGAGCCGAGTCCTCAATTCCTTACCCCACAATAGCTTTGAAGGTGTTTCAGAGGTAACGATATGCGGTGTTGTACGGTAGGCCAACAGGAATTGTTGTAGGGCCTTACTCACAGGAACGTTTGCAGTCTTACTAGCCTTTAGAGAACGTTTGAAGGTCTTCACCATATTCTCTGCCAAACCATTCGTTTCAGGATGATACGGTGCACCTGTTATATGTTTCACTCCGTTGACATTCATAAACTGTAGAAACTCATCTGACCTCCACTGAGGGCCATTATCAGTAACAAGCACACGCGGTATTCCATAGGTAGCAAAAATGTGACGTAATTCAGTGATAGTAGCACTTGAAGTTGTAGACACCATTTCTGTAATAACAGGCCATTTCGAGTAACTGTCTACAACTACTAGAAACATTTTACCTAAGAACGGTCCGGCGAAGTCGGCGTGAATTCTCTCCCAAGGCATGGAAGTGAATTCCCAAACGTGCTTTTGACCTTTTGACACTTCATCACGGTTCATCTGGCAATGTGTACACTCCTTAACCATGTGCTCGATGTCAGCGTCCAAACCTGGCCACCAAACATGTGATCTGGCCAAAGCTTTCACGTTTCTTGATCTGGGGGCTTGGGTATCTTAAATACATACTGAATTAAGTATAGTGTGCATCGATTTTGGCTGATTCATCCTATTTTTTTTTAAACTCATCACATAGTAATTCCGACATAAAAGGAAACCACTCCATCCCCGAGGAGCTGCAATACCACACGACGGCAACTCTCACGGTAGGTTGGAAAGTTCGGGAAGATAATTTTTGAAAGACGATCCCGTGTGAGCAGGTCATTGTAAAATACAGGACAACAGTATGGTTGCCAGGACGCCACACCGTGCATTGGGCTACCATTGCACCAGATGTTTTGCTTCACGTAACCAAGTCGGATTTATCATCAGCCCAATAGTGCAAGTTGTGCCTGTTAACATCATATTTGGCTAATATTTATATTAATGTTAATCTTTCTGATCGATTTGACGTTCTATCAATAAATTTATTATTTGTTTATTTTTTGCTGTTTACTTATCCTGAGCGTTATTTAACGTTCTCCAGTTATTGATTCTGGACAGAAGCCAGATGCGGTACTAAACTAAAGCGTCGTAGTTCAGCAGACCCTGGTCTCGATCGGGAGGACATGAAAAGGGTGGAACCTGTGCCTTTTAGACCACACAGCACACATACGGCTGATTTATTGGCTAATATCGAGTTCCTTACCAGCCACCCTGCTACTAATGTGCAAATTTGCAATAACCGCTGCAATACCGTAGTGTACACGTGTGCAACTATCTGAGAACGTCATATTCATGGACAAGGAGCAACACCATATTCCGAAACAATGACTAAGTATCTGAAGAGTACTTACGGTTGGGTGTCTACAATCTAGGTACTACAAGCATCGGTTCATGCAGTAGCACGGGTATTGTTCGCTCTGCACCATAGCAGGATATCAAATCCACCCTCTCCTCCCTACTGTAGACTACCATTGGGAATGTTAGGAAATCAATCTGGAATTTCAGGAAATCAACTTCGGTATGTCGTTAGGAAGTCAATTTGAACTCCCAGCTAAAACGAGTTCTGTATCACTGAAGTATACGTAGAATAATTTCTTTCTGCAGTTGCACGTACAAAAAGGTATCCGGTGAACTGCGCTTCATCACTATCCTACACACTAGCTTGCACTAGTTTACACATTACGCTTAAGGTGATGCAAACTATACACACGGTGTCATGGTTTCTTCAATTCTGTTTTCTATGTCATACTTTGGAAATAAAATATTTGTGTGTTCGTCTCTTATTGATCAGTTGCAAATATGAATTAGTATTTATTTCCTTATTTATATTCGTAGGCCATTTCAGTAATGTGAGCTTTTTTATGTGTGTTTAGTGTATAATTTCTGCTTTGTAAAAAGACCAAAATCATTTGGTGGTTCGAAATATCGTTTTTTTTTTAATCTCATAAATCGTTTTGGCTTTACATTTCTCATTTCTGATTTATTCCACATTTTTCATTGCTTTCATTCATAACTGTTTCATAATCCTAATCAACTTTCCAATTGACATTGTAGTTTGTTACAGCGACAATTTTTTTTATCATCCCCACCCATTACTTTCAGTGTCCATTACTTTGCGTAATTTACTTATACCTGCTCTCCTATGACTAAACTTTTGGATATTTTGTTGTTTGTCTTGTTTCTAATATTAATGTGTTAGAATTATGGCTCTGTAATTGACTTTCCAAAATAGTTAGGTTTCCTAACAGCGTTATATTTCGTAATGTACACTAGTGATTGAGTAGTTTAAGTGAATAAAACACTCGTAATTGGAGCACCGATAATGTTGAAGAATTATATTTCGTGGATACTCTATTACTCATCTTCAGACAAAACCTTAAAACCTTTTTTTTTTAAACTTACGGCGCACACACTGGACGGATCGGACACTACATTGCCATTATTTTGGGGGAACTGATGAACTGCAGGGCTGACGTCACAAAGCAATACCATTTGGGATTATTGATGTCATGGTTATGTGGTTGGTAGGTGCGTTCTAACAACGCTTTCTTTAGGTGATGATTGTGCTGCGTGATTACATCATGATGGAATTTTTTTAGGAATGCAATCCATATTTTTTTTCTAAAATGCTGTGGTATTTGGAGATTAATGACGCTGTCAGAATCAAGTTTATCGTGAAGGTTTCCAGATTCAGTCTTGATGTAATCACGCAGCACAATCATCACCTGTAGAAAGTTTTTGTCAGAACGCACCTACTAATCACATGACCCTCAATAATCCCAGGTGGTAGTGCTTTGGGACGTCAGCCCTGCAGTGTGTCAGTTTTCCCTAAATGGCGATATAGTGTCCGTTCAGCATGTGCTCCGGAAGTTTTTTCAAAACATTTTAAATTTTTAGCTGAAGATGAACAAAGCAGTAAAAATCCTCGAAATATGATTCTACAACATCATCAGTGCTCCGCTAGCCCTGTGTTTTATTCGCTTATACTACTCAATCACTAGTATACATTACGAAATATAACACTGTTATGAAGCCTTTTTGAACAAATGGGAAAACCACCCATACACAGTTTAGTTTAGTTTATATTAAGAACAATATCGTGACTCACAAAATTTCGATGTGACACAAGAATATAGTTCTTCACTAACCAGATAGTTCTAACCCGAACAAATAATTCCTGATTTGCTTTCTCTTTCGGTTTAGTTACACAGTGAAGGCTCATTGTAATTTAGTTTTTCCTGTACCCTAAGCTGGACTCTTGTTTTCATCTGTTTTTTTAATCATGTTTGAACGGATTTGGAGCTGTAGCTTATGCCGTCACGTTTCCAACAATAATTTAAAAAAATACGTATATTGATTGATTTGTAAACTAACCTGCTAATTTAACATTTTTTCTCTACTTTCCACCATTTCATTAACTTACGGTCCTCACCAAAAAAATATAGTAACACCGAAAACTGCAATTCATACTAATACACTAAACAATTTCGTAATCACAATGATTTGTGCTTGAAAACAAGTAACTTACATTTGTAGAGCAAATTTGACAAACAATTGTGTATGCTCATTAAGAAAAAAACACGTACAAAATGGCAATATTGTATTATAATGTATGTCAGTGCGCGTGTCATGATAAGATGAATTTACCTTAATCCCTTCTTTAGCAAGTAAAAAAAAAACACAATTAAACCTATAAAGACACAACTTCATCCTGCATCCTACCAGAACTGTCGTAAAATGGAAGTCATATTTTATCTCACCAGTTATCTCAACAGTTACCTTAACATAAATTATTTAACTACCTTAATTGCTGAAAATGGGACTAAGCAAAGTCGTCTCTACATAAGCACTGCCATTTTAATAATATAGTATGATTGCCGTTTTTACGTTTTAAAACTACGAGTATGATTTTACTGGTTTTTGTTTAAGAATGTTTGGGCTGTATAACATTTAAAGACAGTGAAGAACATTATGCATGGCCTTAAAGAGCACATAGAATTGGACTAGGAGCATTTTAATTATTTGCATGATGGTTTATTATCCATGTGAGAAGCACTGGTTTCGATTTTGCAAGGTCCAGCTAATGTTAATTAGGTGGAGCATTTATCATCGATCATTAAAAAAAACAAAAAAAATAACGTGCATGCGCAGTTCAGGCAGTTAGCGCTCTCATTTCAGTTTGCATAAGTTGGCATTGATTCATTCTTAGTCAAACCCACATCATGTTCAGATGTTCTCACTAGGACGGTAGCAACAAGGTAACAAGGCAACAAGGATTTAGCATTTGAATAACAGCAAAACCACCAAAAGGGCATATCAACGGTTTAACAGCAAAACCACCAAAAGGGCATATCAACGGTTTAACATCAAGACCACCAAAAGGTACCATCGTGGAATAACTGGAAGCCCACCAAAACCGCATATCAACTGAATAACAGCAAGACCACAAAAAATACATATCAATGGGATATCAACAAGACCACTAAATAGCCTCCCATGACTGAGTTTGTGTTCTATTAGAAAGAAACGATCATTATAGTGTTGAGTACAGAATGGCAAACCCACTGCAGGAATGGACTTGCAAGGTTACCATTCCCCAGTAATGTTAAAGTTGTATTCTAAATCCTAGATTTTTAGCAAACGCTTCAGTACTTGAGCGTTTAATCACACCCTTCCCGACTCCCAGGTGATTTTTTGACACCAAAAGTGCCTATTAACAAAGTAGATTTCACATGGCATTTGCACGCTTACTATACAGACGTTACCGCGTAATTGTTTATCTTTCTTCCATTTTTTTATAATACTGATAATAATAATAATTTTAATAATAATAATTATTATAATAATAATACTTTATTGCGTTCATTGTAGCGATGTACAAAGGCACGAAGTTCTCAAAGACACACGACAATAAGTAATAAATAACACAAAGATATAAGCATTAAATAATAATAATAATAATGAAACAATATTAATTTATTAATTTACAATACTAATTTAACCAAATAGTTTATTTGTCTTCCTTGGCTTCATTGTTACGTGGGATGTCCGCAAATTTTTTTTGGTCCGTTAGTTTCATGTTTATTGAAATTCATATCAGGGTGATACATTAGTAAGCCAGCAGCTAAGATGTTAAGCCACTTAACCCTTTCCCTTACAGCGGCAGATATTACAATATTTTTGGGCCAGTACTTTAATGACGGGAGCCATATGCTTTCTTGTTTTGTCTTAATTACCAATTTTTGCGTATGTTTTCTTTTTATAGGAGTAGGCATCAGAGTCAAGAAATATTAAGCGAATTTCTATTAATGTAAAATAGGCAGAGAACATAGTCATATCCAAACTCATCGTAAAATGGAGGACTGTTTGACACGACGTCTAAGGCGCATCGTTCAGAATGTGTTAAAGGATGAAAAAAAGAACTCATCTATCCCATTATTTCAGTTTGTTGCTCAGGACAATCTTCATAGTCTAATCAAAGGGACCTGGATTTCAGTATTCATTGCCTGTATGATGTTATTCATATGCCAGACCTATGACCGAGTAAGCTACTATTATACTTCTCCTGTTGACGTAAACGTGCGTATTATTGGTCGACCATATCAAATGCTGCCAGAACTTACCATATGTTATCCAGACACAAAAGAAATAATGGAACACTATGAGGATTGTCTTCATCGTGGACCATTAGCTGCATCGCTCGCTAACATTTATATGAAGAATTCCACTTATTCTCGAACATTAGAAGAGATATGGCAACAACTGAACTCGTCAACTGCTATAGTTTCTGCAACAGTATTCAATGTAAGTATGTCGACATCGTATATTTAATTAAGATATATTTGATTCATATGAATAAAAAGGTGTAATAAAAAGAAGAACCAAGCCACACACCAGCTTTTGAAACTAGTTGTACTGTGTCTTTTAGTTGATTGAGAAAATTTATTTGTTACATGGTATTCCACATTGGAACAGTCCACCTGTTGACATTGAGATTTAGTTGCTAAAGCTTCAAAAAAGTTTTCCGGCTTACTTCAGTTTTTATGATTTATTTTATCTTTGTACAGTTTCTTTACATTATCTTTGTTACTTTTTACAGTTTACACGTATTCTAGAAATTGTAAATGATGCAGATTGCGTCATGGTTCTAGCATAGGTAGTATCGATAGTGCAGATTTGGTTAGGTCAGGTGGATTAGGTTAGGTGCATGGGTCAAGTTGGTACCTCAAGTTATCCTAGGTATACAGGTCAGTCGCAGTAAACTATACAATTACTCATTTTTTTTTTAATCATTTCCTTCTCTAGGATTTACATTGTTTTATATACTCGTGTTTTAGTTTCTTGCATGATTTTACTTTCCATGATTGCTCATATAACTTTTAATTGCGATAGTAATAACCATCACAAACGGACTCTCCTGATCCGTTTTATTAGTTTTTAGATCTTTTAAGACTTTATGAACTTACGATTTACAGTAATTTGACCTTATTTACTGCGATTCATTATTTGTTAATTTACGTAATTATTTAACTCTTTATGTCTTTAATTTACATATTAATAGGTTTTATTTATTTAATACAGTAGGTAAAACTAATCTATTATTAACACCTGGTAACCTTATATGACATAGAAACATGTTCCCATCATTATTAAGATAATAAAATGGAACTAATTCGAGTATTAAGAGATAATTTTAGCTGAGCCAAATCAATTCCATATTCGTGTTATGTCGCTTCGATTATTGTTGTTAATAATAAAGACACCAGTCGGTGTTTGACTTATCATTTGCTGCCAATACTTAGCCTATTTTTTTATGACGATTTTCATTGTCATATTTCAATCATAACACCGATGAGAAACATGCATTGATACAAATTACAATTTATTACTCGATTCAGTCTTTTGGCATTCTCGTGTTCAATCCTAAAAGAATATTTTTTTTGTTTCCTTACTTTGATTATAACGAAGTTGAGTTTTTTATGATAGGGCATTTTCGTTTTGCTCATATCAAACAAGTGGTAAAAGTAATAGCAATTACGGTTTGGATTACTTGTAGCACAATTGAGAAACACACAAAGTTATCCGGAGTACAAAAAATGACGGTATTGTGGATTTGTTTTTGGAGCATAGGGATCAAAATCTTTCCTAATTTTTGCAGAGGTGTGAAATTATACATATACAAGATAGTAGTCAGGGTCTCGGTTTTGGATAATGCTGATTTCTTTGAAGTTATGTCACGAAGAACTTCATACATGAACACGTATGCATGCATGCATGAAGACGATCATTTACCATCCGTGGAGTCTTATAGAGATACTCATGAAGGGAAATCTGTTTTGGGGTTGGATGGTAGAAGGATCGTCGTATATAAGAAAGGGGGTGAAAATAGGTAGTGGAAAGAGTTATGATTGCCTAAGAGAGGAAGTGGCTATCCTGTATGGGATTGTTTGCTTTGACGTGAATTTATACTTGTGGACAGTTGCCTTGTCCTAGGAGTTTCAGTAGATTCGGTGAATTTCCACTTTAACCGTGCTAACGTAGAACAGAAAAAGTATAATGGGATATTCGTCCGAATTGAGCTTGTTTGGTGTAGCGACTATATTCTAAGGAACCATTATCAAATATTAAAGGCAGACCCCGAAAGTGAAGGCTGTGCCTTCGTCACAGTACGAGTTATAACCTTCCGTTATTGGCAGATCAGTTTCTAAAATTTGATTAGATAAGATGGATTTCAAAAGATTTGACTTGATGTTCATAACAAAATACCCAGAACTCTCAACTTTAGTGAACCATATTCACTCATCTGCTTTGCGAAAATGAAACATGCAAACGTGACGTCCTAACCAGTGCCAAATATATTCCCTATGCTCCACGGGCAAAAATTTATCAAAATTGTGCTCAAGTATGTGGTTCTCTTACTGTACAAAATGCAATAACGCAATAGAGCTCGTTAACAAGTAAAAAAAAAAAAAAAACTTGCCCAGAAACGATTGATTTTAAAGCTGATGTTGTACCACACTTCACTTCTATTTCACAAGAGTTTATGTTAAACGACTTTTGGATGAAACTTGCTTTTCTGCCCATAGCTTTATGTGACGACGTTCTTGCTCTTCAACTTATAAAATATTATTATTTTTTTAATCAACACTGGTTTGATCTGACTTGTCTATTTTTTTTACCAGAAATCTGGGACATCCAATCTGGGACATTCAATCCTCCATTTATTTAACCAGCATTGTTATGAATTAATTTCTTTGTAAATTACGTCCAAATTTAACATTAAAAAAAAATCCATTGCTGATAACTAAACAGAACCGCAACAGCAAAATAATAACTGAAATAGCAAAAATCCTTATCACCAGGAATCGAACCCCTGTGAAGGTGCAATCCCACGATGAAGACGTGACACCTTTACCTCAACTGGTATCCGTTGTGTCGATGACATTAATTTATAACCACAATTTCAAAACTTATCTTAAACCAATAATGAAATCATACATCTCGTATATTTCATCTCTCTCTTTTTTTTAGAAATAAAAATAAATAATGATATGGAAGGTACGAGTTATAAGATTTCATTATTGGTTTAAAGATAAGTTTTAAAAATGTATTTATAAAATGTCATTCGACAGAACAGATGCCAGTGTGCTACAGCCCTTTTTAAATCTACAACACATTAAAACTTAAGTATTACAATTTTATGTAAGCTCTCACTGAATGTTATTAGTACAGCGGCCGGTGCATACTTCATGCCTTACTAAAACTAATAATTTTTCAGAATCATATTTTAATATATATTTTAACTAACGGTAATATTGTTTTACATACACTTGAACAATACAAATTTCTAAATAACACTCCAACGACATTCATAGTGATTCATAGAGAGAACTGACATTGCGATGGTTTTCATGATGCGGACTGTTCCGGTTGGCAAGTCGCTGCCGCAAATAATGGCTCTATTGCCAATCTAGTTTTGGTTCTATACTCAATTTATTAAAGGATATAGATTCAATAGAGCGCATTCAGCAGAGGTTTACTAAATCAACGTAGGGAGGGCTGAACGTATTTTCCTACAGTGAGAGACTCGAAAGAACGGGCCTTGAATCACTGGAACTCAGACGACTAAGA
>JAQIUX010000123.1:0-11807 GCA_034696965.1 Lithobius crassipes | reverse complement strand
AGAATTCGTTATTTGCTTTATTATTTCGCTGTTGCGCTTCGTTTGTTCTCTTACACTATTACCGTGAAATAGTCACGTAATTATGGCCTATAATGTTGTCAACAGCATTTGTCTTGTGGCATTATACTTCAATAATCTGCTAGCGTTAATCTTTAATTTAATTCTGTTTCATCTTTTATTCTAGGCCCACATGTTTTTCCACCAACGGTACAACCTGGTTTTGCGAAGGAATTTGGAATTCATAACGCAGTGCAGCCACCAGGATCTTATATGAATGGTTTGAGCATAATATTCTTCCTTCTTTTCAAGGGATGTATTTTTAATTCCGAAGTAGTAGATTCCTGCACTAATTCAACACAAAAAGTTTTATTTTAAAGCCATTAAATTATAGAATTTTGACGTGAGTAAAATTTCTACATCCGAGGGTAAACATATCCTATGCGAGGGAATTATCCCATGGGCAGAGTTGTGCAGTTCACAGGAGATTGAGGGGGCCTCAGCTAGTAAGCAGGGCAGGGTCTCTATCCACCTCGGAAAAAGGACATTCAAAATCGGCTGCACTGCTGAAGCAACTGCTATTTGCAAAATACCAGGCAACTGAAAACGTCGTAAAACCATTTAACCATTTTTACACGGCGTTTGGCTCTTGTTCTTAGTTTTTGAAACTTCCAAAATAAGCATCATATTAGGATGATGATGAAAATGAAATTTTTGGACTAATTGTTGTGGCAAATCGTGCTATACCTGCTAGTGTGTGCAAATCATATTCAGCACAAAAAATGTACAAATTACTAGATTTCATAAGTATTAGTAGCGGACAGTGTTTACTTCGAAACGTGGAAGTTGTACTCCGCGAATTTTGTTGACGTTGGCCTTTAGTATTGCTGAAGGATCCATAACGACAGAATCTGAACTGTTGTGCAGATACTTTAGTGATATCCCTAAAGAATTTTCTTTGGCGAAGAGCAGACAAACGTAATCAGTAATTAGGTAACTTTATTCCTTTTAATATGATGTGTTATCCCTCGAGTCTTTGTTTTGCCTTCACAAAGACATTGTTATTATCTCCTTCCCCCCTCCCCACTGGTAGTACAAGTGGCCTTAGAAATTTTCATTGTACAGGCCCTCCAATAATCCTGCCCTGTGTCTAAGCCAGTGTATTTCGTTTGTGGATCCTGCTTCCTATGTATACCTCCAACTAGCAGGACTACCAATAAAGAATAATGAATTTACAGATTGTCGATTTTTAGAATTGGGATTGAAGCTGTGATCTCACTGGCTCAAGGCAGCTTTAATACGAGCTGTACATCGGTGCGCTTCCAAACAGATTAATAAACTGAACTGTAATTTATTGCCACTTCCATTTTTTCTCTAGGCCAACCAGTTAGCGTCCCTAACGGATTCAATCCTCAATATCAAATACCACATTCGCCCCAAACAGCTTGGTGTACCACTACCAATGGTAGGTAGAAAATGATGTTTTCTTAGGATCGTTATGTCTCAGATCTAGAATAATACTAACTGATTTTTTAATACATTTATTTAAGGCAGCGGCTATTGCCACACCCGGGTGGCAATAGCTCCAGGGCTATTGCCACACCCGCGTGTTACGGGTCTTAGCCGCAATTTTGATCCAAACGAAATCTCACTTTAATCAACTTAAAACTACCCTAAGGTAACCTTACCTAACCTAACCTAACCGAATATAACCTAACCTAAACTATTATGAAGTAAACAACCCCTAAAATTCCAATAGAAAATCGTGCTGCTTCATGCCAGTATATCGAATATATGCTGCCCTGATCCGCCGCGGATGCTGAGCCATCCAGCCAATGAGAATGCAGGAATAGGGTGTGGCAATAGCCACGCCGATAAAATATATTTAATAACCAAGCGCTTTCGCCTTACAGCATCATCATGGGTTCTAAAATAAATTAAATAAATAAAATAAAATGACTAAAATAAATCAAATATTTCATTTTATTAATTTTAGAACCCATGATGATGCCGTAAGGCGAAAGCGCTCGGTTATTAAGTAAATTTTATAGGTGTCTGTGGCTTTTTGTATTTTAGGGTACCTCTTCAATGAAATAGCCTAAAATAATAAGAAAAATGTAAATATAGTTACCTTCACCAGTTTGAATATCACTGAATGCCGATTCTCCTCCCAATGCATCCATCATTAATTCACCATTTAATGAAAAACCTGGAAAACGTTAAGAAGTTTTAAATTCGTTCATCTTTAATGCAAAACGATTTCACATAACAGCGTGCACCAAATGGCTTGCATTCATGCAAGTTCTATTGATATTCTTGCCGTTTAAAAACAAAACTTAAATATACAGTTAAAATTGCAACAAAGGTAAACATTTACAAAATGAAATTTCAAAATTTCAATTAATATAACTTCCAATGTTGGGTTGTCCTACTTCCCTCTAGTAACTTTAGCTCCTGCAAAGCATTAGCAACATTGAAATATTAATTTCACTCAACAGTAAATATTGCACAGGAAGCCAAGAAAAGCAAGAGATAAGAATACTAGACTTTATTTCCATAATTCTGCTGCTAAGTATCTGATAAAAGCAGACTTGCGGGCAGCCGGTAATGAAATTAAAAGTTAGCTTTAGCTCAATAAAATCCAATAGTAGCCTGGCTATTAGACTAAATATTGTCTTCCCCATACCGCGTCAATGTTTTAATAGTATAATCTTTATAGTTGGAAGATTGCGACATAGCAGGGCCATTCCTTCTAATAGTCAACCGTTCTATTGTTCCGACATTCTTTTACCAACCTGGCAACTTTATTGAATTAAGGTGGCAAAGGGGTAATGCAAACTTTTTTTTTACTTTAGCTATTAAAATTGTAACAACCATGTAGTTTTATTGCAAATCACACCAGAAAACACATCCTACAGTTTTTTTTGAAAATTTCGAAAAATTGACCCCTAATTAGCATAAAATATGCAAATTATATACAATAAGGAAATCAAGTGTAATTATCTTAGTTTTTGGAATTTTTGCTTCAAACAAGAACCAAACTGCAGAAAAACATATAAGGAAGACAGCTAACCAAACTTTTCACTACAAAAATAACCCTATGTAAGTTATTAAGCATGCCGAACCCAAAATGTGCATAAATTATACTAACCTTTTGACCAATGTGCGTAAAACAGTACCATGAAACATACTTTTTAAAATTTTGTTTGGTTAGTTGTCCTCGTATATATGTGGGGCACATACCTGCCAAATTTCGTAACGATTGAACCAAAATCAAAGCCGTTATGCACGATTTACTGGCAAAATATGTTGAAAAATACGTTTTCGGCAATTCAAATGTAAAGATTAAAAAGTGATTTTCTTTCCTGAAAGGTAGTGACGAAATGTAGAATTACAACGAAGGCTAGTCGATATATATCTTCGTTCAGAACACGTTTGTGCTTGAAAAGGCTAAGAAAACTGCCGTTTTTTGGCAATAAACAGCAGACAACATCCCTAAACTGCTCACTTCCGGTTCTACTTCCGGAAAACAAGTACTTTCCCCTATTTTACTAAATATTTAATTAAAAAATAACAATTGTAGATTTTTAAAAGCGGTTTTCACGAAAAGAAAGTGAAATATTCCAGGTATTTTTTCCAGTAAAAAACAAATCTTTTTTTTTTCACCTTTGCCACTTTAATAATATGGGATGTTAACATTATGAACATCTTTCGGTCATCAAAATCTACACCAGCTGATCTCTAACAAGAATTTGCAACAGTAACCAAATCAAACTGTGGCTGCTAACAAATTTTATTCATGTGAATGTGGATCTATTTAACATCTGATTCACTAGACAAGTTCTAATATGTGCCTACCTTACAGATACTACACATCAATGCAATGAACAAGATGATTAAATTTCAATAACAGATACATCTTGCGCTTAGCCAGGAATTCTAGCCTGTCACAATCAATTATTGATGTGAAAGCTAGTTAATTATTTCCACTTGAAGGAAGACATGTAAATAGGGCATAGTTTCATCAATTCATTCTAACTGCGTTGAAATATCCTACAGATGCAGTGATGAATTCAGATAACACTAAAGAACTGTACAAGATATCACTGTTGCAAACCACATCTATGCTTTTGCATCACCTGCCTAATAACTACTCTATTAGAATATCAGTTACCTACAAATACATGCAGCGACATAAGAACAACTTTCAATGTAATTTGCTAGTTATTGTAGCATTTACAGTATTAACACGTACATTACAAAATGACATAACATGCCAATTCAGTTATAACAATTTACACCATTTGGCTTCACTCCTGGGATACAGTTAATTTAACTTGTTACATACTTAAAAAAAAGGTAAGATAACGCAAATACACATATAAAAATAAGTACTTAACTGTGTTGGTTCTTACGCGTCGACAACTACAATTTTTATTGAATATTCGATACTACACCAAGTCACTTGACTAAAGCACATGGGATGTAGTTTAACACATAACTTAAAACAATATATACAATACCTACATTGAGGCATCTTATAACTTATCCAAACATTGGCATATGTGACTGCATAGAAGTTCAAAATCCAGCTACTGACGATTTTGAAAATTTAAACCAAACTTCAAAAACATGCTCAATACATAAAGCCAATTCAAAAGTTCGTTCCACCCACAAGACTAACATGCAACTTCCTTTTCACTTCAAACTTCATTACTTCACTGGCAGTTTACGGCGGCCCTGTAGTATAAGGTGGTAAAGTGGAGTGGTATGAAGGATAGGAGGAAATTGATATTAAGTACAGAATGGCAGGGAACAATGGGTAGGAAGGGAGAGGAAGAAAAAAAATGATAATTACTACAATGTCTTGCACAATATGCAACTACAAAATTTTATAGTATAAATAATTACATGTACGGCAATTGGTGAAATTAAGTGCAGATCACTAGCTTCCAAAGCAGCTATTTTTGCAGCAGTATATTTGAAAATACAATGCCTAATAAAATGCTTACGAGAATGTCTAAATCAACTTCACAGAAGTTGGTATTTAGACATTCTTCATAGGTAACGACCGACATATCAGAAGCTAGCAATTATTTTTAAACAAACTCGTGCAATATCTTAGTTAAATACACAAATGTTGTATCCGATTCCTATCTGGATTATGTATTCACAGCAGATTGCCACGATCAAAACAAAATGAGTTCTCTAAAATAATGAATTTTCAAAAAATTGACAAAAGTGACCAAAAAAATCTACTAATGCAAAAATCTTCTTCAGGCGCACACATAATTTTTGCTAGTATACAAATTACTACCATCTTCTGACATTACGAAATGTGACTGCTGTGTGTGTAGTACGACACGAATCAAGTTTCATCAGATGGTGAAACCTCATATTCGTGAAAAATGGACTAACCGCATCAAAAAGGGATAATCCAATGTCAGAAATACTGGTTTTCACGTTTTTCCTTTAATAACTGTAATGCAATTTGGATATACTACCAAGAAAGACGATTACAATTTGGATCTATTAAAATGTAAGGTTATACTCAATAAATCATCGTTTTACTAGATATAATCAATTACCAATGCTTTGCACTGCATTCCAAATTTCAGAACCACATTATATTTGATAATCGTGAAAATGATGGGATACAGTAATTACA
This sequence comes from Lithobius crassipes, assembly GCA_034696965.1. Taxonomy (NCBI): domain Eukaryota; kingdom Metazoa; phylum Arthropoda; class Chilopoda; order Lithobiomorpha; family Lithobiidae; genus Lithobius; species Lithobius crassipes. The sequence continues at coordinate 6,142 of JAQIUX010000123.1, read as the reverse complement.
GTTTGTGTCTTGTTAATTTAAAAGTTTAGCCATAAGACGTTTGCCAGGCTTTCATTCTACATTAGCAGGAATAATGTCAAAATAAAATGCTTCAAAAACAGTTTCGCTACTTGATATTGAAAATATTTTTTGAACAATGGACTGAATTCACATGTTCACCAGATATAGGTACTATGTCACAGCAAACAATATCTTCATTACATTGTTCACCAGAATCTTAATCAGAAGTGATTTTAGACAAGAGTTACACTCAAAATCACCTACGAGTCGTTAAGGTCAAAAACAAACAGACCGATGTTTGCGAGGAAAACTAAGATAAACAATTTTGAATAAATTTGGGAACGTAAGCCCATCACATGATCAAATTTTGAATCTCTTTATTCAGTCTCCCGGTCACTAGCAGGGCTACAGAACGGACAACGTGTGCACGAGTGTGTTTTTTGAACACTCGTGTCAGACTCACTACTATCGGTTCCCAATGAAGAAGTAAAGGGTGAATCTGCAACAGGAGAGTATGGGATGCAAATTGGAGTAGTTAAAGTTAAAGCAACAGAGTCACACTTGGGGGTAATCTGGTCATTATTAACATTAAAGTCGGTTAAATTTATTTCCTGTTCGGATGGAGCATTCACCAAAGTTGAAGTTCCTGAACTCGAAGACAGTGATAACTCAGGACAAAGGGACACCACGGAGTACGTAGCATTACGCATATTGAAAAAACTGGTTAGAGATGCGTCAGTCGAACACACATCATCACTTATTGACCGAGCAGTGTAAGATTTGAAGCCAGAAGAGGTTTGCTCATCTTCAACAGGTAGGTGCGGAAGGCTTAAACTCTTGGCATGAGACAGACTGGAGGTCCAAGGAATGCAGGTACGATCAAGCAAACTTTCTCTGGGCAATGTCGAATAAGCAGTTGGCGACAAAACTTAAGAGCAAAAAGAAATAATTGTCTAAGCAGTCATGCGACCGCATTAATAACTGATCAATTATTGCTTAAGAGCCACACACCAAAATGGCAACAAAAAATAAAACAAGCACGTGAACAAAAGTGAACAACATTGAAGCTTTACGCCTAATGTAAAAATATTTTAATTTAACTATCAGCGCATGCCAGCTGTTTTGTATGTTTGGGACCTCCAGGTATCACTCAATAAAGGCTTTCTCAACTCTTTGAGACATCTGATGGGAAATCCAGATTACATCTTAAAGATCCATCGTTAACACTATTCCACGGCCATTACATCCAGGTTCCCGCACAAATTTATTCCGCCAAATTTAGGTAAAAAAAAACAATGAAGAAATTCTGATCTCAAATTTTTGGATGACATTTAAAATAACCAAGACTGGGAAAATAAACAACGCAACAAAAATCGCAAACTAAACAAGCTGGGCTGCATCCAAGTTTGCTTTGACTTTTGAGGAGCTGCTACAATAATTTGGTCTAAAGTTTCCAATTTTTGCTCTAACTCAATTCCGCAAAACAGATTTATCTGCGTTAATCGCAGCCAGTTTATCTATAAATACTAACGAAACCACCCTATGGCTCGAAAGAATTCATATGAAAGCAATGTATGGCTTTTCCAATTATCTACCAAAGGCCCATTTTTAAAGTTATTGGCACACAGCAAAAATAACTGTACAAAAGCTTAAGAACAGAAATTGACAACTAAACAAGAAATTTCCTCAAGGTTACTTACAAATAAGAGTATGAATTTTCGGAGGCTTCCACCTCCATTTTCAAATACGCGAAGTTTTCTTCGCGTATTTGAAAATGGAGGTGGAAGTCTCAGAAAATTCATACTCTTATTCGTAAGTAATAACCGTGAGGAAATTTCTTGTTTTTATTAATCATGCCAAGGGAAGATACATGTATTTTCAAAAAACAAGCGAGACCAGATTAACCGCTAAATTGTCAAACTTCACAGACCTATTATAGGGTAGCCTGTTTGTTAGTGTATAATTTTAAGTACTTAAGATCATTATTTTCTCACCAGCTAGGAGTAACATGATTACGCAGCTGTAAAACCTACACTTTTTTGAAGACGGTTCATCAACTGAGCCTACATTAATGTCTAGTTATTGCAGTTTCAATACCTTCAATTATTTCTTTTAGCGCTGCTGCTAACTCGGGAGAACAAGCTTTAATTTCATCCCTATTGGCCCCTCCACTTTCATGCAATGCTGCACCTGACATAGAAAGAAAAAAAAACTACCATACATATGTCTGAAATTTTAAACCTTATTGGGGTACTTCAGGCACTTTAGAGGTTACTCGAATAAGCAAAATTACTTGCAGCGTTATAAATTTAATGCTAATTTTAAAAGGTGGGATGTGGCCCCTTTTGCCACATTACATCGATCCGATCCAGGGTCTATTAAAGCATAGCTGACCCCAGAAAGTACTGCAAAAAAAGTTGAAGATGTCGGCTGCCTTCAGGAAAAAGCTTTATGTGCTGCTTGCCGAGCAACGCACGGTGCTTCATCAATAGGGGAAAAAGTTTTTGATGGAAGGTCTCGTTTGATTGAAGCAGACAGAAAGTGTCTTGTCCTTTTATGAAGCGCAGTGTGAAGCGTACGTGAAGAGGCAATGTTACGTGTTTTCATGACAGCACCCAACATCTCAAAAAGCGATAGCATTTAATAAAACTCTTATATCATTGATTTTTGTCGTTCTGGCGATGACCAACAATGTCAAATACACCCCGGGATACTGTAAATACGTAAGAAGTGCCACATTGCCCATTAAACAGCCGAGCACTTAGGTAGAATGGTATTCATGTTATGATAGCATCAGTTTTTTTTCTCTCTATGCAGCTTGATGACAACCTTGCAAAATGTTGTGATGTAGGTCTTACATAGACATAAATTATTTGTGTTCTACATACTCCCTAGTATCAGTTTTTTTTTTCTAAATAGGTCAATAAACAGACGATGGCAGTAAGGTTTTCAAGGTCCTCTATGAAAAATATTTAGTTTGAAGGACTCCACAGTAGTAAAAAAAAAAAAAATTTGAGGAAAGTCAGTGGTCAAGAGCACTGCTCAAACCGATTTATGAGGTAGTGTTATGTAAAAAATTCACAACTTAAAAATTTTATCGAGTCATATAATGCAGTATTTAAATTTGTAGAGCAACAAACCTCTCTTTTCATGATTGCGGAGTTCTCACCGGTTCAGGAAAAACGAATTCAAATACTTCCAAAATCTTTTCCCAACCATAATAACTTTTCCAGGACCATTTTAAATATTAAACTATAAGTAATCTTACAAATGGAGTAAATCTTAAGAGGGTTACTAATCTTTGGGGAGCCACAGTGCTGCCATCGGATTGTGGAGCATATATACTATTGTAAACGGTGTTGTGTAGCGAGCAACCCGATTCGCCTACACCGCAGAAATTTAAGCAAGAAGACTACTTCCAATTAAAGAATAGTAATCTAGAGTAATCTAGTTTAGTAGCGGACGATGGTAACTGCGTCACGTTATGATCTCCGAATCGTTCTTTCACCAGCTTGAATTAATCACTTGCCATTCCGTCCCCAAAATGATTACTACGATTTAATGATTACTGATCTAACAGGGTTAATGGCAGATACTGTGAACAACCTTAACAGAATAACTGAGCCGTGATAATAACCACCAAAGACCTTATTTTAAATCCACCTGTGGAAGTTAATTTTTTTTTAAACGCAAAACTAACAATTGAGAAAAAAAAATTCTTGAATAAGTAAGTACATAAAAATATATAATGCATCTTGTAGGTTTAACTGAACTGTAGTCTGGCCGTCGAATAGTGGTACCATGCATTTCAGTCCGCATAAAACATTTTTACGAGCTTTGGACACAACTAAACCTTATTAGGAAGGGTGTCGCCCTGACACCTTTCGGCATTTTGCATCAAGTCTGTGAATATTCAAATTAGGCTAGCTGCCCTCTTTACAGATAATCTAATTTCGCTCAGGTTTGCCTTAGTTCTTGTCCTAACGTAGAAATCTAGGTGTGTACATCCATGTATTTATAGTCCAGGAATACATTAAACAGTTTATAATTGGTGTTGGATAAATATTTAGACACGAAATGCAAATAGGTGAAACCAGTGCCAAGGCCTAACAAACAAAATGGTGGGCCTTCCAGAACCGACCAACCCTAAATTCCGATCCTATTTTTTTTTGTCATGTGTCGCATCCCATGCTCAAGCTAACAACAACAAAGACCAGCTCGATGCCAAAACAACAATCTTTATTCATGCTTTCATGGAATAGACGACATTTAACATTTTATGAGGAGTTAAGTAGGCCTAATGTTCTTGTTACGTTAATGTAAAACAACAACACAATTTCCGACCTACCGACTGTTTTTTTTAGCCTACTTTCCGAAGGAAGAATTAAATATTCTGCAACTACCTATTCTGCATGCAGAGGGAAGCTGACCAACAAGCCAGGGTCTCACAATAAGCGCAGGGAACTTGAAAGTGTAGTGAACTTAATGGAAAATAAACATCTTGTCTGTAAAATCCTCACTAAAGAAAATAAAAATAAGTGCCAAATGATTCCTTATTTTCGTGACATTTTCAGCCATTTTATATTTTTTCCTGCCTACATTTAGTTTCCCTGACTTTCCAGGTCGGTATGAACCCTATCGGACCAAAGTTTACACGTTGGGCTACTGGATGCCTTGTTTTCGAAAACCACCATTTACCTGTTTGCGCATATATACATAGTACATCACCCCATGTGACGTCACTCCGACGAAACGTAAGTGCAGGGGAATGGCATACAGATACTTTCGCTATTTCGTGTATTATTTCGCTGTTGGCTTTCTGTTTCTATTTATCAATTATGATTTTCAGCGATTTCTTCTGTTTATATACGTACATATTTACCAAACGGCAATTGTACACTTCAATCTACTCCTTGACCATAAAAACATGGGCGTACACACCTATGACAGTTTGACCCATTCCTACGACAGGACAGGAACAAAGATAGATACGAGTAAAATTAAAAGCTTCTGCAACGGTGGCAGCCAATTTGCATATTTACTGAACAAGTTTTATGAGATCCGCGTAAAAATATTTTATGCAGAATCTTAAGCACACTTCACTCAAAATCTGGAGTTTAACTACTGGACTACAGTGTACAAATGCTAGGGATAAGAAATCGTGGGTCTTTCACATTTGGAAGACTGAGGTTTGCTCTTTCCATATAACTGATACTGAAAGTCTGTGGACAACTGGCCGTTTCACTTGACCCAAGCTGACTGACAAGGTCATCTGACCACTACAGATTCACTGAACAATTTATAGCATAAGTTGTCACTGTATAAAGTAAATTACCGTAAAAAGACAAAACAGAAAGCTAAACACTCCACTTCAATGAAAAATTGAAAAAATAACATTACTCTATGAAGAAAATCTTGTTCAAGTACAAAAATACACACCAACATAAGCATGCCAATAATACTACAAGAACATTTTGGTTCTAAGTAATAATTATACAATTCGTTACAAGTTATTTTTAGTATTTGAGTATTGTTTTTACCATTTTTGAGTATTGTAAATGTTGTATACCATAGATACGCATTTGCGTATACCTGCACGGTGAACTTAAAAGCAAGCTCTTGGACCTGTTCTACATGAATTTAAATACCTTAAATTTATTTACATACTTGTGCAACAGCATTTTATTGCCAATTTCCCAATTTTTGGCAAACCATACTATCTAATCATTTATAACACCAACCTTTTATCTTGGCAATCACGCTAGCTACGAAGATTTTCCTACTACTGTATTTGCTTTCATAATAAAGATAACTTAACAGTAACTTATGTGCAAAAAGTAGTAAATTGCTTAACGAGCAATTTCAGCAGCAAAGTCAACAGGCATGGCAGCAAAAGTCTTTGCCCTTTTTACGGGCAGGAGTAAAGAAATTTCCACCTGGCCGGCAGCCTTTTTTTTTTTTTTTTAAGATGTATTAGATATCCTACGGTGGAGACTTATGCTCTGGGGTTTTCATTATCCCCGGGGAAATAAACCCTGGGGTTGCAAAAAGGCGACTTATGGTCGAGGGGGAAATAGAAGTCGAGGGGAAAAGTCGAGGTGGTCGAACCCCGGGGTTTTAGTGGAAACCCCCAGGGAAAGTA
>JAQIUX010000122.1:0-11855 GCA_034696965.1 Lithobius crassipes | reverse complement strand
TATCTAAAAAAAAAAAGCCTCCCACTGACTAAACAGCTCATCAAAACAAACCTCTCACTTAAGGGGTTAAAAAACTTTACAATTTACCTTTAAATATATAGATCACTACTTCTAAACGTACATAGTTGCCCTTTTTTTAGGATGATGGATAGTTTTAAATTTCATCCCCTCCCTCGGGGTTAGTTAGTATTTTGAGTGTTTCATTTCATTTTGCACGCCGTGTGAAACCACCTCCATAAAGTATGTGTGCGCATATGTGTGTTTGAGTGCTGTTGTGGCCGTTTTAGAATAAGTTGGCTGATTTGCTTGTTTGTGTGCTATTCTGACTGCTGTCGTGTGCTGGCTCTCTGTGTAGCTATTCAAATTGCGCTTTAGTGAAGTACATGGAGAGACACAAAGTGAAGCAAGACACTAAAGCGTTTCATCTGGTAAGTTGTAAAATAAGGTTACAGTTTAAGAGACAACATCCAACCCAAACAAAAAAATATACAACTGGCATCCAGACAACACATGAAAGGCGTAGGGGATGTGCATTATCTGAAAAAAAATCTAATAACACGTATTGGCAGTATTGTGTTTGTTTATTTTTGTAGTATACTGCTGTGTTCACCATGAGCGGTCACAAGTTAATTCTATTTATGAATTGCAAAGTATTGTGCTAGAAAATATGATGTTGGTCTTTTTTTGTTTGACGAGGAGAATGTTGCAAATTAAAGAGCTAATGATATGCTTTTCATTGAATTGTCTTGTTTTGGAGTGCTACTGGTTTTAATAGAGTTTAATTCAGTTGACACTGCAATGCAATGCGTTAGTCCAGAGATGATTTCATTTAGAAAAATTATAGCGTTTGGTTAATTCTGCATGTTAAAGAATCAATGCAGGTGATCGTTACGCTCATATATTGGTCCCTGGGACTATTTGAACATTACGGTGACCGAAAGAATAGCAAAAATTATTGGTGTGTGTCCGTTTTAACAATAAACATGGCAATCGTTCTTGAGATGGGGCACATCGCCATGAATGAGCTTGCATCCCACTCGCTACTTGTTACATGTTGGGAAAGATACTTATGTCGGCTGGTCCGAAAGAAACCAGCAGATGAAAGCATCTCGCCTACCGTATGGACTATAGGTTCATTCATGGTGGCGGGCCACATCCCAATTAACCATTGTCACACTTACTAGAAACTGACATGCATCCTGCTTTCTCCTTTCTTTTGGTGGTTAGCAATGTTCAAATAGGCCCTAGGATCGCTATATGGAAGTATAGCAATTAACTAGCTGTTTCATGGTCATCACGTTTAGAGTAGACAGAGTATTTCAAATTATCCAAGTAGTTGCTATTATATTTTGTGAAATATCAAGATTAAACATTGAATTGTGATTTTCAATTCAATGTTTACTTGAACAACCATTTCACAAAAATGAACTATAGTGAGGGTGGTGAACACGCGATTGTAGCAGTGTTTCGCTGTATTACAATTGTCTTTAATCGTGTAGTGTAGACTGAGGCCAACACGTACAACGTTAGGGCTCTGTTGCGAATTGGAGCTAATTTTCGTGAAATGACGTAGCCAGTTGCTTTGTCAATGGAGCAACGACTTGTCATGGTCTTCGACAGCCACAGTCCTGAACAGTATTGATCTGTTGGTTTGTACTTTTATGTAGCTATGCAAATTGTTCACTTATGAAGTACATGGAGAAACACAAAGTGAACGCTGATAGCAAGGCTTTTCATTTGGTAAGTATTAGCGGTGACCGGCCAGCCACAAGTGAAATGTGGAAGGCAGGATTGCCCGTTGAGAAGTAGCCGCTCAGCATGATATCTGTGCCTGAATACGACTAACTGTAGTCCTTTTAGTTTGCAAAGGGACGGCACTTGCTCCTTGTTTTTATTAGCGATTAAAATTTGAGAGATGTAGTTGTAGAATAACTCTTGAAATTTGCAAGGAAGACTCTGTATGATCTACCAAAATTCTGTGGGTAAGTGTCAAATGTTACAAAAGCGAGCTGCGTATCAAACCAAAATACCTAACAAAGCCACGAAAAACAAGAAAGCCTCTGTGAATCGGGAAATGTAACATAAGAAAGAGCAATAAAGCTTATAATACAGGGTGGAAATGAGATAACGTTACACTGATCTGGAGCGTGTCGAGTGGTCCCAAATTGATGATATTTCCAGCAATAAACTTATTGCTGGAAATGCGTCAGGTGATCTAGAGTCGAGCAACGTTCCATTCAGTGCTGCTTTCGTGGCTCTGGAGCACTTCACAAATACATGTCTGTTACGAAAAGTGGGTTTTTGTTTATTGCTGAATACTTAATTCGCTTGAGCAACAGAGGCCAGTAATGTTCATTCCTCTGGAACTTATCGTATATGTCACAAAGGCACGTCTGTTGGGGGTGGGGAAGCATCCAGGTATCCCCAGAGAGTTCGGTAGAACATCAGAACATCAAGAGGTCCACGTTAAGGACCGCCACTTCGAACTTCTTCTGTCAACACGAACCAGTGCACAACAATCGTAACAGACGTGTATTTGTCACCAAACTTTGTTGGACTCCTACAGGTCACATGACGCGTTTTCGGCCATAATTAAGCTATAAGCAACAAATATCATCTTAGACCACTCAACCCCCTTCCGACATGCATATCATCATCTCATTTACAGCCTGTGTACTATGAAAAGGACTGAGTAACGATGTCAATAACTCTCCATACTCTGCGTGCCGATTACACCATTTATAATTCTTGTATAACGAATCACATTGCCAAAGAATTATAAAAGTATTAATTGTGGATCCAACAGAATTGGTTCGTAGACGGTTTTTTTTTTAGTAAAGAAACCTGTAGTTGAAGGATTTTTCTTCACATACTTGGCGTATTAGACCATGTGTGCGCGTGTGTGTGTGTGTGTTTCTGCTGTTAGAAATACAATTTGTGTCCTCTTCCCTTCTGCGTTCAAGCCCCCATAAAAATGAAATGAACTCGGTAACAGTTTAGACATTCATTTGGGACAATTTATTGGTCAGCTTAAGCGGACTACACGCGCCATGTAGTAAAAACCAAAGTTGAAACGATGATACCAAAAATAGAACGGCACAATATGTAAAAACAGTGTCTACAATAACACTATAAAGTAAAATCATTGAATAAAAATAAGGATGTGAGAGGTGGAAAGTGAACTTAAGATTAAAGCGAAAACATCATTTTTTTTCTTCTTTCACAATTCATCATCATAATAATAATAATAATTATAATAATAATAATAATAATACGGTGATAAATAACATTAAAGAGACTGGACCAACACTGGAATAAAAACAGTAACGTATGACGGGAGCAATGGGGGTCAATAGGGGAGGGGTTGGATGGAAAAACGTTTGTCATTTGCAATCACCCAACAACGGGTTAATACAGATCATAAATACGCACGTTCCATATTTACTCCTATGTCCTACAGTAATAAGTTTGCAGGAGGCACAATAGCATAGCCCCAACGACGAACACTCGTCGGACACCTAACTGCAAGGGGGAATGGGGGATAGGGGTGGGGGTTTGTCACACAAACCCAAAGCGACAGGGTCAGGAGTGGTAGGATCATGATATTATTGATAATCCAGGGAGGATAATCCAGTCCACAGACGGGCCCAAGCATTTCTTAGGAACTTGAATAACATTTGAGGTAGAGGAAATATCATTGTCTTAAGTGCGCTCGGTCCCCGGCCGCCGCCATCTTGTAAAAGCGTCTATGGCGTACGGATTGACACTATATTATCTTGATAACTGAGTCCATTGCCAACCAGTTCACAAGAACGGCGGGGGTTTCCTGTCACAGTCACGAAATTCGGACACATGTATACACGGATTCCATACACCCACACACACATAGATATCACGCACACTCACGCACGCACACGCGCACAAAAACCGCTGTTTTAAGCTCTTGGTATACTTCAAGTTCAACCACTTTTTTTCTTTTTTTTTCTCACATTTTAACAGTAAGTTGGAATGAATCTAACGCTGACCACAGGGTTTTTGCACAAACTCATCCGCACACTTTCTTCATCACTGTTGTTAGCTGCACTTTTTTTATGCTTTTTTTTTTCCTCCAAGTCACAAATGTTGCCGTGCATTATATAATAGTATGGAGTACAAACACAACATAAATCAAAATAGAGGGCACATTATGCTTGTTTGTTTACAGCCAAAATAGGCCTACTATAGGAATATCCCAACAATACGACGCCTACATTAACAAGTATCTGCGAAAAATTGGACGACAGCTCGTAAGACATTATTATAACACACGAGCCGCCACCAGCACATAATATAGCAACAAAACCAGCATTTGCACTGCCACACCTCCTTTACTTACTTAATTTAATAATTTTAACAATCTATTGCCATCTCAAATGTTGGACCACATTGCCTACGTTTAGCATCCCTTACTCTCTTAAAATACAGCGCAACGGATAAATCTACATTAAAAATCATCTCAAATGATTGGGAATAAAGATCTTTCCCATATCTCGTCGTGATCACCAGCTATTACAATATGTACATCACAAAAATTAAAATAAATTACCTTTTTTTCATGTGTTTTTACCAAGCAGTAAAGCAATTTTGTACATAGTCTGCAAAACAGATTCGTAGGATTCTTTCAGCATAGAAGGCAAGTCGTATTACTGCGTAAAATTTTCAAGTAAAAAAATTAAAGTTAATGATTACTATTACAGTTATTAAAACTTACGACAATACATAATTTATATGGAAATACAGATGAAATCAATTGTCTCACTCAAATATAACGGATATGATAATGACGATTTAAAACAAGCTAATTTCGACAATTACTATGCCATATTATATGAATGCAGCAGAGAAATATTTTAAGATTTGATTATTTGATATAAAGCTTGAGAAAATAAGAAAATTAAAAATAAGTTCATGTTCCCAATTCTACCTTACTATCCTTCTCAATTACAGAAAATTATATAATTTTATTGTCTCGATATATCTAACTTAGCTCTCTGTGTAGTAATTCGTTAGGATTAGTTGCACTAGCCGTTAAAACAATTTGTGGCATTCAGAATGTATGCGGTAAGAAGTTAAATTTTCCAGATAAAACGTTTAATCTGTCTTTATTTCTTTTCTTTTTCTTATCGAATGTAGTTATTATTTTTGACAAATCTGCATATCTACACAGGTATTTTGATTTTATTCAGACCGAGGGGATAAATTTGGGGTGTAATAAATAAAATATTCCTACTTATGTCAACTAGAATTTTTTTATTTTTAATAAACTGAGCCAATATTAATTATGCCATACTAAGAACCCATGCAAACCCTGGGCTATTACAGGTTTTACTCTTTGCCTTACGCTTATGCAATGAAATTAACACTTTGCAGTTGGAATTATCACTTTTGCATTTGGTTTTAAAACCTTTGCACTTGGATTAACACTTTTGTATTTATAATTACTGCTTTTGCTTGGAATTAAAATTTTCGCACTTGAATTTTACGCCAAAAGAAAACAAATTACTTCAATCAATTGCCAATTAAATGGTTTACAGCTAATATTTAGGTCGTTCCGTGGATTGCAGTACAGAAAATATGTTACTTCACATCCATTTCTACAGCGCATCTACGGCGCTTTTCTTAGTTTCGAATTCACGATATGAAACGGGCGTAAATCGAAACTCAAAGCTCTATTTGCGCGCACTCGAAGCGCTAAAGTGTTAAGTTTACATGCAAAACTTGTATTATGATAGTTGAGCTAAACCAGAACTTAGAACATACCAAAGTAGGCTTTTATTGAACTGCATCTAGACTTCCATCATTCATTTCCTAATGTTTTCTTCTAAAGTTTGTACGCTAGTCCAATGTGTGGGCCAAATATATTTATTTTAGCTTTGACTGAAACATAAACTATTTCATAACTTACATCATCTAAGTTGTTACACAAACATGCAACCTTAACTCGATGATTATCTCCTGACTAAATATTTAAATGGATATAGTTTTTCACTATTGTGCGAGAGGAGAAAATAAATTTCATCTGTATTCCTGTTTTAGTGAAAGGAATAGTTTAATAGTCTAAAATGCTTTCATGCAATTTGTTTTATTGTGATGATTCATAAGTGTAAAAAACATGCATTGCCAGAATAAAATGTCATTTCGGGATTAAGTTCAGCATTATGGCAAGTGAAAAGTGTCACACGGGACCAAATAAAAAAAAAGGCATAAAATAAGAACGTTACTCAAACACACATAATTATTTTTATGACGAACTTAAACGAATTTATAATTTACTGAATAGTACTTTTAAATGAAAGTTTGCAGTAAACTTCACACATGTTAGTAACATGGTAGCAGTTACGCAGGTGATGAAATGTTTCCGTAACAAAACATATGCAATTTTCTTGCAACTTTTTCCAAAAAAACAAAAACCATCACATTGCTAATGCGAAACCTAATGCGAAACAAAAACTAGAGACACATGACTGTAAAAAAATATTTTACACATTTACAAATGAAATCCACAATTCCATAACATTTAAAACAAAAAGTTCATTATTATTATTATTATTTTAATTAAAGGAGAGTGTAATTTGACTTTTCTCCATAAGGGAACATAACATACAACTAAGTACTCCTTTGAGACTTGCAATTATTACAAATCCATCAATAATGCTAATAGAAATTATTTTTTTTAATCACAGAAACCGTACTCTCTCTCAATGATACGGTCCATAGCAACATTAGAAAAAAAAAATTAAAATACCTCAACAAGACAGCTAAACGCCAGCATCTGGTATACCACATTCGACCGCTATATCCTACGTCCAAATAGTTATAATTCATGTATTGTTTATCTATCACAAAAATAACAGGAGAGTCTGCGGGATACCAACGCTATATGTACAAAAATTGAATAAATATATATTAGTGCCTCAAATAACGAGTCAAACCACGCTAACCACCTAATTTCTTTTTTTTATAATATATCACAAGTTGAGCAGTGATTTGACCGTCAAAGATATTTGAAGACACTCCGCATTAATTACAAACTCACGATTCCCAAGCTCCATAATTAGGTTACTACAGGTCATACAAAAACTAGCAAAAAAGCACACACATACATACATACATACATACACACACACGCACAGGCACAAAAGAACAATAACAAAACAAAAGGCAACAATAATCCGTGGTTGAACGTAACAAAAAGATTAGGTTGCTTTTTCGAGTGTAATAACCCTATTACGAGTGCAATGCCCTATGAACGTTTTACGCCGATATTTGACTGCAATATATTTCACCCCCATTTTGATTTTAACAGTGATAATTTCAGCAACTATTTATGGCTTCACTGAAATCTATCACTTGTTTTAGACAAAATTAATTTGCGATTTTGATTTTACTTGATGTTTTGATAACTACTAAAGAGTAGTGTTCTTGTAGTTCTCATTCTTATCGAAAAAGAAAATTTCATTCCTGGGTCTGGAGATAGAAAAGGTAATCCACAAGTACCTTCTTCACGTGTTGTAATTAAAGTTTATGGCAAAAAGTCATTTACACTTGTTTTCAGGTATACTATTTTGAAATATTGTATACTGGCAATAAGGATCGACAATGTGATGAAAGATATTAATGAAAATTAACAGGGAGTTCTGCTCACAACACATGACATTTTCACTGAAATCCAAATCGAATAACTGGCCAGATATTTCAGGAGTGGGACTCATGTCATCCTTTTCATCCTGTGTCATATTCATGCAATTTATTAAGTTTAAGAATTGTCTTTTTGAACGCTATGAAATTCTGCATAAGGTCTCATTAAGAGTTGTTAACATTATCAAATTCAATTTATTGATGCTAGAGCATGCAGGTAAAACAAAACAAAAGGAATAAACGATTCAAAGAAAAATAAACTCCATGGTTTAAAAACCTTTATATAAAAGGAGTTTCTGATGCAATATCTCTACAGAAAATTATTTTTAACACTTACGATAGGTAGAAGTGAAACTTCTTTGTGGCAAGGCTATTTTTTTTTTAAGGATGGCACCAAACTATATTACTCGAACTTTGCGTTTGTTGTCTTTTAGTTTATTTTGTAAATGCATCATGCTAACCATTGAGTATACGGTATGTGATTATGTACAAAGGAAAAAATAGTTTTGGAAAGCAAATCTTTTACAGCATACCTTGATATTCACAAAATACCAAGTTAGAAAAGGACGTGGAATTCAGATTTATATCAATATGGCTAATAAACATACAGAGAAATAAAGAATCAAATAGAGATAAGCTGCTATTGTTTTTCTTGATAAAATAAGTTATCCCGTTGAGGTATTTAATACTTCGTTGCCGTTGCACATAAAAATAATGTTTAATAACCCATTTGTTTTAACTGCTTACAAAATTATTTTTTGTACTCACTACATTCAATAACTTCCTATTCAAACCAAATACTTACTATTCAAATCCAAAAAGTACTTAAAAATTCAGAGTATTTGGTATCAAAACCAAATGTTACTATTTGTTCAAATGGAGTTGTAAACATCACTTTAGTATGAAACAGTACGGCGAGATAATATTGAATAGACCTCCCTCAACTGAATAACATATTTTATACATACAATAATTCAGCAACTCCATGTTTGATCCTTGGTGATCAAAATACAAGGCATGGCGAAATGTCCACACCATTTCTGTACCTTCTGAGCGTACTAACAAACTAAAAATGCAATATTTTAAACCTGTTTGCCGTTGGATGTACCAGTAGTTCGATAAATGGATAAGGAATGACCAAAACTTCCTTACTATTTATCAAATGCAAAAAATATCACACATGAGCAGTAGTAGTTCAATTTCGGATTTGGAAAGAAGTTTTACGTGGTAGCCCCTACTCTTAAAATGCCTCGAAGTATTTCCTTAACTAAAGTGGAAATCAAGTCTCACAAGAACAAGTTCGCACAGAAAATAGAGCAATTTCTCAAACGCAAGATACATTATTGCAGGACATTACTATAAGAAAAAAAAAAACAGTAACCAGCTTTAGGTCTCCAAACGTAACAACTGCTTAATCATTACTTCTGTGTACAACAAATTCAACATATTCAACACAAACGACAACAACCAAGTAGAAGAGCATGTCAACACTTAATTTTTTTTTCCTGGCAATCAGTGTGGGTTAAAATGGTATGCTGATAAAATTGAGAACGAAAACTATGGCTTCCCTTGGCGATACTGAAACAAGCCTGGTCCTAACTTCCCAAACAGACTCTCCGCTGGTTCCTGGGCTGGATACATCCACATCCTTTCCCCCATAATCTCCCAATAGGAATCGACAAGCTTATAAGTGCAGTGACTTCGTCCATCCATATTAAAACAGATGGTCTTCGCGCAAATCAATAGGTCAAGCTGCATATGACGTCAAAAAGAGTGTGTGTACATTTGACGACCTCCATTTTGGCCATAGTCATTGAGGAACTTTAGTGAGGAATAGTTAGGCAAGAATATTTAGGAACGTGTGATTAGTTATCATTATCTTCGTTAGTATCGTTATCAAGAATACAATAACTACACAATAAGTAACAAACTTTCTTCCATAAAAATTTCTGTACATTCAGTTTAAAAAAGGCTAAAAATACAAAAAGTTATAGACAGACCCGCATCCCTGGCAGTGAGCTTGCTTTTGCACATTGACGTCGTCATCACCTACCAGTGATGTAATGCCGCTGTTATGACAACAACTACTTCTTCTTGATTTCATTCTCACCATTAATAAGCGTCTGCACCTTTCTCCATGGCAACACTCGACACTACATTGACATAATTATTATTTTATAACATGGCACCATACCATTTGTTGAAAAGGCAACACATGACAAAAATACAGAATCTGTTTGCATATGCAACACTTACATTATAGTTCATAGCTTCTGTACAATGTTATACTCCACAAGCTTGTGCGCTAAAGCCTGCCTGACACTGACTTCCTTGTTCACCCTACCCCTTTGTTCAACGTTATGTATCCAGCCCAGAGTGCTCACTCTCCACCAATCACGTCTAACTAGTCGCTAAAGTTGACTACAATAATCGATAAAGATACTATAGTAGGACCTTTGGTGATACGTGAATGGCTCGAGTATCCCAGCTGAAGCGGACATGACGTAATGGCAAGATGGCAGCGGAGATGACAACACACACGCATAAACATAGGTGATTACTTCACTCCAAGGAGCTAATCCCAAGCCAATTGCGGATGCTGTTTACGATTCTATGGAAACAGATGTTCTAGGAATGAATACCGTCGACTTTCATTTAGAACTTTGCAAAGTTTTGAATGAGGCCCAAGAGTAATAAACGATTGATTTTTATTGCTATAAATACTTTTATAATCAATATGCGACTTAATGGCAGATGATCTTTACTGATAATTTTGTGCTATGGTTTAATGTGATTAAAAAATAAACATCTTGTTATTTTGTTGTTTTAGCGTTTCAAGGTTTGACTCAAAATAAATAATACTACAGATGGAACGGACAGCATCAACGATCTAAAACAAACCTTAAACCTGTGAAATGTATGCAATTATGGCCAAGGTTTAGAGTTTTAAAAAACAAAAACAAAAGACTCTTTACATAGACATAGATTTACAAAGAAGGCTTCCTACGACACACACACTGAAGAGTTGAGATGATTGGCGTTGCTGTTTCTTCTGCTGCTGCTGGTTGAAACTACGGTCTGAAACTGCTCAATGATTCCCTTCTAGGTATTCACGACACAATGATAGTATGGGTACGGTATTATTGCCAGCAAGGTATGGAGTTTCACCTAACTTAAGGAGCTTGGGCTCTGGCCCATAGTCAGTGTGCCCTGAGCGACTGTGCCCGTCAAAGGGCTAATAGGAACCTCGGTCGAGACGGGTTCAGGACCCGTCTCTGCACTGGACACGTTGGCATTAGCATCAGTCAGTATCTGTGCCCTCATGTCCAGTTTATCTGCGGTTTGAGCCGTAGGAATGGGAAGGGGAAGAGGAAGTGGGGGTAAAGAGAAGGGGGTCGCCAGGATCTGTCCGAGCATTGGGGGCAGAGGGTCTTCGAGATCCTCGCGGGCTGCGAGACCGGATTTGGGGAGGTTCGGGGTTGTAGGACTGGAGGAGTTGGGAGTAGTAGAAGGCGGCGTCGGTATGCTCATCCCCGGTAAGACCACCGGAAGCAACGGTGGTGCCGTTGTTGTTGTTGTTGTTGCTGCTGTTGCCGTTGCCGTCGGTTTGGGCCTGTGTTTGCGCATTTTCTTGAGATGCGCCGCGCTTGCGGTGTGAAGTTTGAACTCTCGCACCGTGCCCAGCTTCTCCGCACAGACCTTGCACTCGTAGGCCACCTGAACCAGTTTGAGCATAGGATGGGTCTCGGAAGAGGGCAGCAGTAGCTCCCCCGATACCGACGACTCCGCAAAGCACATCGTTCTCTGATGCGTGCGGCACTGGGCTTCGTCCGGATACACCATCTGGCACTTCTTGCACACGAATCCCGCCTCGACGTCCGCTTCTTGCGCCTGTGCCCCGTGGCTCTCGTCGACTTCCGCGCGGAGATCGTGCAGAGCCTTGCCGTCCTGGGTGAAGCGAGCCGTCGAGACCCCGGCTTCGGCCAGACGCTGAGTCACTTCGGCTACGGACCCCGGTGGCAGCGGCAGCAACGCCAGCGGAGTGCCGCGCATGATCGGGTCGTAATGCAAGCCCGAAGAATCTGCAGAAAACACAAAAGAGAAAATAAACATGAATTAGAAACTTTGTCAATTTTCTGACATAGAACAAAGAGTAACAAAAAGCTGTATACTATGAA